>JANHGL010003505.1:31411-45453 GCA_024611195.1 Ceyx melanurus | reverse complement strand
TGGTGCTGGGGGACATGGTTTAGGGACCCTGGCAGTGTAGGGTTAATGGCTGGACTTGATGATCTTAAAGGTCTCTTGCAGATAAATCATTCTATGATTCTATGATTTGTGTTGGTCTTTGATACAATCAGCTGAAGAGCTAAGAGCCCAAATCTACTCACAAAAAGCCAGGACAGCTCTAAATTTTTCAGGACAGATAATTTTTTTTTCAGCTATTCTTATCAGATATATATTCACCAGGTGACTTGGACTGTTCTATTGAGGATGCTGTAGGAGATTATATTAATCTCATTAAATCAGTAATAACCTATTATTTGCTTCTAGGAGTAAATTCTACTCCTACTTCAATTCAGATGTATTGTGAGTAATAGTATCTTCAGATATGCTCCAAATTTTAACTTCTAAGAAGTTATCCTTTACAATCATGTACTGGTACCTTGAGGTAGGCTTTCAAGAACATTGCCTTGTTCCCAATAATATATATGAAAATAGCTATGTTATCTTGAGCTGATAAAACAGGACAAATTTTTAACTTTTCAGAAAATTAGAAATTATATGCTAATTTTTATCTTCCTAAAAATACATCATCTGAGTGGTTGTTCTAGTTTTTAAACTCCCATCTTGATATGGGCATGAAACATATTTTCAGCCAGCAAAAGATAACAGAATTATGTCTAAGTCACTGTGGGTGCAACTTCACTATCCTCCTTAAGAACATAAGCTGCTTTGGAGTCTTCTGGTTTACTTCTGGTCTCAATAGTGGTAAGGACTGAGCTATATAAGAGTCATAATTTTCCTAACATTTCATGTAGAACAGACGTGTCTTGACAATGGATAACAACAGCCTAGACACATTAAGCAAAAGACTATGATATTGATTGCTGGGACTCTTTTTAAATTCTTTATTAATTTCAGAGGTATTTGATTACATTGATTAATTAATGATGCTTAAATTATGTCTGAAATTAAAAAAAATACCTCTTCTCACAGTTATCTTTTTTTTTTTCATGTGCTTTTAATGGACTTTACATGACATTTCCACAAACATTGCAATCTTTCTACTATATAGCAACATCTGTTCATCTGTTGTTTTAGATTGTCATATTTGCATAATAAGGACAGCACTTGTCAGAAAGTATCACATACAGCCTCTAGAGTTATCAATCTGACTAACAGGAAAAACATCTGCTTAATACATCAGCCTTGTAAATAAAATTATCTTAACTAAGTGTAAGTTAAGTTACCAAATTGTGAAATATATTGCTGAAAAAAGAAGACAGGGACCTATAAATGGCATCATTGTGTGTCTGGGATTTGCTCAAATCTTACCTGAAATTCTCAGTGTCCTCTCATCCTAAAGCCAGTACAAATTTCCCAATTACCTCAGTATACACAACATTTCATTTGAGTTCAAACAGGAAAAAGGACCTATGTCAGATGGTGATCAACTATGAATATGTGTAATCTAATAATTATAGGTATTTTTATTTCCTACTTTTAATTTAAGTAAAAATAATCCACTTATTAAATATTATCTGTATGGTTTTGTTTTGGGGCTTTGAAGCTACTCATGATGTGCAGATTCTGCCCAGAGTGAAGTTCATCAGTGTTGTAGTCTTTAGGACTTTTGAAAGATGTTCTTAGAAGTAGACAGAGAAGTCTGTTCAGCTTTTCTACTAACAAGAAAAAGGATGTTTTAATAAAAGATGCTGCTTTGTTTTAAGAAAACTAAAGACATTCAGTTATTGCTGTCACTATCTGCCAACTGACAGCTATCACATCCCTCCTTTTTGTGAACTACAACTTATGGTTCTTAAGGCACCTGGGAATCTATATTCCAAAGACTGAGCATTACAACCAGCTTGTTTGAAATCAAGTGTCACTCACTGGAATGCACAGGGTGCAATATTTGGATTGTTACAACAAAAAAACCATGCACTACCTTCTCTGGAATTTCCAGCTTCACCCAGACAAACCTTCTGGTCTACAAATTCAAGATAGCATGTAAATTTAACACACCATTGTACTTTCTTTCATGTTGTCCTTAAACTACAGAAAGTATCATGGAAGGACCCACAAAACATAGCAGCAGCTACCTAGAATGTGGATTTTTTTCAACCAAAATGGGCTGGCACTCCTTCCAACAAAATTAAAGTTTGAATGTCAGATGGGAATACACCACTACACAATTAATTCAGTTTTCAGGTGTATTCACCCAATCAATGAGCTGTGATTTGGTACTTTATGTAGAGAGAAGTTATCCACTGCTCTTTCTAGACTATGGGCTACCAGATCACTCACCTGGGTTACAGCTAGGACTTCCGCAAGGAGTTAATCTGAATGGATAGTTGCAGTTCACAGTGCTCAAAGGTCATCAAAATAGCATGTGGAAAAGGATTCTTCAACTTGGGTAAGCTTAACCTAGAATCTGAGTATCTAGGTAAGGAGATAGATTCTGGCCATGCTAAAGCCAGTGGGAGTTGGGTTCCAAAGATGTTTTTGCTAGGATCTGGTGCCTCTTCTTTCTGTTCAGCCCTCATCACACTCCCTCCGTTCTGTAAACATGTGTTGGTCCTAATTCTCCGTTTGCTACAGATCATTATGTCCAGTCAGTCTGTTCAGATTCTGCTGCTTCCAGGAATCTGAAGACACAAGCATAAACATAACAAAGCCCCACCTCCTCTAATCTGCAGTGGGACCTGTTATTCTGACCAAGTAACCTCTAGCTTGCTGTTAATTATGACACCCTTTATCTACCTCCATATTAAGAGGTAAAATCTTAGATACCTGCTGCTATTCAGTAAATCAAGTAGAGCCCTCATCTCTTCCAAAATCAACAGCATACCCCCTGCCCCCCAGTTCCCTAGTGAAAACAGCAAACATCCTGTCTGCTCATTGCTTACTAGAACAGGTCGCTCGGAGATGCTGTTGAGTCTCCAAACCTGACTGAACATTGGCCCTGAACAACCTGCTTTAGTTGACCCCTCTTTGAATAGGAGGACTGGATTAGGTGCTCTCCAGAGATCAGTTCCAACATAGATGATTCTGTGGTTATATTAATTACATGTCTATGTCTATCACCCTTCATTTAACTATCTCACCAACACCATGACTCACAGGCCTAGACAGAACAGAGTTTTGTCAAGCCATTTTGCAAGGCTTTTACTTTTTCTTAAAAAAATACCTTAATTCAGGACATGGTCATTGCTTTGTCTATTGGGCTGAAACAGAAACCAGCCAATACTTTGGAAGAGAATACACAATCACTTATTGTAAAAACATTTTATTTACTCATCTGTTTACATGCTGTTTACAAAATTCTGAGCATCATTAAAAGATGAATCATGTCAGTGTACTTTGCTTTAAGACCTTGTTTCCAAAAGAAGCAGATGGCACGGGCTGACAACAGCTTCTGAAGACATTCATCTCCCTGTGCAGGTACAGTGATGAGGCCTTCCAAAAGCTCAGAACAAAAAGGGTAAGACTTCTCCCCACTGAAAGGTTGTAATGGTCATTTTCATCATCTATTTTCTTCCTTGGCAAAATAGGAGACAAGAGAAGGGAACAGAAGTTTAATATGAAGGGACTCCAGAGAATGTTAAAAGCATTGGCAACTTGTCAACCTAATCATTCCCCATATTAGATGTTCCAATGTGCTGTATTCACTTCAGGGTATCAGATCCCATTTTATAGAATTTCAAGACTGTCTCAGGATCCCCCACTGTGTCTGGGAGTTAAACATAGGAACCTGTAAAAGTACATAGCAGCAATAATGGCCTTAGATTAGCTCTGGTTTTGAAGCTGTAACTAGTTTGCATGCACATTATTTGCCTGTATTTGTTTCTGTTTGTGTAGCTGTCATATGCGGCAAATCCTTCGTCTGGAACCTCACAGAGCAATTTAAATCACTGTGGAAATTACATCTTGCATGTCTTCATTTCCATAAGAGGAGATCTCAATATTTTTACTTGTCAAAATGCTCTGTTATGTTTAAATGAGTGAACAGGGCAAAGCTACAAGATAACCATATCATAACTAACTGAATTTCTTGGCTAACTGATGCTGAGTGTGTCCCAGAGTTTGTGACAGTCCCAATTTTATTCACTTGACACATCTGCTGAATATTTTTCATATCTTCTGTAATATCCTGAGCCTTATATTTCAAAATAGAATTATCTTATGTTCTGGGTTTTTTGTTTCGGTTGGGTTTGGTTTTTGTTTTGGTTTGTGGTTTTTGTTTTGTTTCTTTTTTTTTTATTTATTTTTTTAAATTTTAATTCAGCTGATCTGCTAGTGAATATTAAAAAATAACAAACCCACAAGGCAACTAGCTTAACAAAGCAAAACATGGTTTTTGTTTGCACAAAGGTATTTTCATTCTTCAATTTCCTGTTCTCCTTTCTTGAAGAAGGGGGAAGATAAATTATTCTAAGGACCTGAAAGCTTTTCTGTTGCTATAAGAGAGAAGAAAAACCCCAACATAATTTCCTTTGACACAAATTCAGACTAAAGACAGTAGCAAAGATGAAGGTAATAGAAGGTAATGGTGAAGGTAATAGAAGATTAGCCTTTCACACAAAATAAATTAATATCTGCTAGGACACAATAAAGTTTTGTCCAGAGTTTTTAGCAATGAAGTGTTCTTGCTTTGTCCGCTTACACAGTTGTCTTTTATAGTTGATTGGAACCATGCTTTAGTTTTCTTTTACCTTTTTTTAAACAAAACAACATCCTACAAAATACTACATATTTCACTGTTGGGTTTTTTGTTTGTTTGTTTGTTTCTATGAAGTGCAATATAGTATTGGGAAACCGGAAAAAAAAAGCTATTAACAATAATAGGTTGCCAGGCTATTTATAGGTTCCAACTAGATTGCACCTGTTGCGGTTTACAGGTTTTCCTGTTAGCCCCTTTGTCAGCAGTAAATGAGTTTTCAGACTTCCAGTAGTTCATGTAGGCTTCTTATTCTTCCTTGGTTGAAGCAATCAACAGCTGTGATTACTTCAAGTGAAGAAAATTAAGCTGATACGTACTGACAGATACAGGAAACAGAACTTCTTTCATTAATTAGTGAAAAAACAGTCCTTTTTGTTGTTATTCAGTTGTGCTCAGCAAATGGAGGCTCTGAAGCTGGACTATTACTGGTGCCCACAGCGGTAAGCATGCAGAGTAAATGTCTTGGCTTCATTCCCTGCATGAAAAGCAGTATTACCCTAGATAGAGACATTCAGTCAGCAACAACAGGGCCTTTTGCCATCCTAGACTACCCTGAAGATAAGATCCTGACTTCAGCATGAGACATTGGCATAAAAGATCACCCCAGAGCCTGCTGCATAATGCAGCTCAGATGCGGGTGGCTAGACATACAGCACATGCCCCTTCAAACATTTTGTCAACAAAACCAAGCTGGTTGGGTATAAAAGTGGCTTCTAAGGACCTGAATGAATATGTTGCATTGTACTGCTCAGATCACCACAACAGTGGAGCTTAAGTAGCTGTGCTTCTGAATGTTGTCACTGAAACCTGCTGTCCTCATCATAAAAACAATTGTATAGATGCAGAGCAAGGGTGAAGCTTGCCTCATACTGTCTTTAATTGTAGGCATTCCGGGAAAAAAAAACCAAACCAAAAGATAATAGAGCAACCCTATATGACCCGTCTTTATTCTCTCAGCTTGTGATTCCTTACATCTCAGAGGATTTCCTGAATCTAGTATATTGTCTATATAGTAACTTTAAACTGATGTATCTTTCAAGTACTTTTCCATCATTCCTTTGAATGCAGGTGAAATTTTTGCATCTGCCACATCTGTTAATGAGTTCCACGGGCTTGTTACCTATTGCAGCAATCATATCCTTTTGTTTACTTTGAGTTTGACAATCTTTGCTTAGTAGCTCTAGTTTTTATATTGGCTCCATATATTAGTACCAGTATGCCACTATGGTGTCATTTTGGAGCAATGAACTGGACACACACTGTCATTTTTTCCAGACTGTGCCTAATAGAGCTGGTATTATCTAACAGAGAAGAACAAGGCTTATAAACCTAGAATGTTCCTATTAAGCTGCTTCTTGGGAGAGTACCTGCACCTATCTCAGTTTCTCACCTGATGAATCATGAGAAGGGTTTTTTGGGGGGTTTGTTTTGTTTTGGTTCTTTTTTTGCTTTGAAACATACTGATGAAGAGCACTCTACAATATAAGTGATAACCTGTGTGTTCTGGTTCTAGGTTGAAATTCTTGAACATAACCTAGAAAGAGACAGCAGGCTAACCCCAGAAGAGCAGCAGGGCTGGTGAGTAGGGCTCTCTCTTGGGACTATGGGAGACATAGGCTCAAGTGCTTTTTCAAAGAAAGGCTATTCTACCATGGAAGTGTCCTACCCACTAGTCAATAGTGAATTTTCTAGAAGAGCCTATCTTGCCTCTTCTGCTTCCCCTTTTTTTCCTTAAAACATCCGGTACCGGGAAAGTTCCTGCAATCTCAGAAAGTATCACAGCATAAATGTACAAGCAATACAAAGCAGTCAGGCTTTTGCTCTGGAAGAACTAACCACTTGCTTTTGCCTTCAGCGCTGCTAGATGGTGCGATGTATCGTCTCTTTTGTGGCTGGTGCACTAGGTGGCAATAGAGAGTCACCACTGTCCCTACTTGCACCAGAGGAAGCCACAGGAGATGAAAATTTTACAGTTAAGGCTTAAAAATCTTAAGCTTTTACTAAGTTTTTAACAACACAACACTACAAATATATTTATTTTTGGCACCTGCAGTCTACTGTGAAACTCATAGGTCCACTCATAGCAAGTACTGGTACTCCCATATGTAACCACAGGTGTAAGAGGCCTTAGCACACACACACACACACACACACAAACAAACCCCAAACCAAAACAGAGGCTTTGATCACCGGGTTATATTTATACCTAGCTTCCAAAATCAAGATCTCAAAAAAATATGAATCAGCAGTGCAGTGCAATTTAGGTGTCTTTTTTTTCAGCAAGGCTATGTTGACACCTGAGACTTATGGCTTACAAGCCTAAAATTCAGCTCCTGCAAATGCAGCTTCCAGAACCAACTCATAGTTGCAGATGTAGGACCAAGAACACAAGTTTGTCCCAGTCCAACTAGGACAAGTATAGTCTGAAAATCACTAAACCAGTCTCAAGCTCCATTTTACATGCTGTCTGGCCATTAAAGACCGAAGCAAAAAAGGCATTGAGTACCTCAGCCTTTTCCTCATCCCCAGTCACTAATTCTCCCTTTGCATTTAGCAAGGGGGGGAGATTCTCCCTAATCCTCATTTTGCTGTTTAGGTACTTGAAGAAGCTTTTTTTATTGTCTTTTATGTTAGTCGCCAACTTGAGCTCAAGCTGAGCTTTTGCCTCTCTTATTCTATTCCTGCATCATCTCACAGAATGATTGTAGTTTTTGTGAGTGGCTTGCCCCTTCTTCCATAGGTCATAGACCTTCTTTTTCTTTTTGAGCTCTAGCCAAAACTCTCTGCTCAGCCAGGCTGGTCTTATGCCCTTCCGGCTCGTCTTCCGTCTCACTGGGACAGCCTGCTCCTGCGCCTTAAAAATTTCTCTCTTGAGAGTTGTCCAGGCTTCCTGGGCCCCTTTGCCCTGCAGAGCTGCCTCCCAAGGTACCCTGCCAACCAGACTCCTAAAAAGGTTGAAGTCTGCCCTCTGGAAGGAAGTCCAGGGCAGCAGTTCTGCTGGCCCCCCTCCTTACCACCTCTAGAACTGAAAATTCTATTATTTCATGGTCATTATGTCCAAGACATCCTCCAACCTTTACCCCATCTACAAGTCCCTCTCTGTTGGTAAAGAGTAAGTCCAGCAGGGAGCCTTCTCTAGTTGGCTCCCTCACCAGCTGCATCAGGAAGTTATCTTCCACACACTCCAGGAACCTCCTGGACTGCTTCCTCGTAGCTGTATTCAACTTCCAGCAAATGTCTGGCAGATTGAAGTCACCCACAAGGACTAATGGCTGTGATCGTGCAGCTTCCTCTGATTGTTTATAGAATATTTCATCTGTATCTTATTCCTGCATGGGTGGTCTATAGCAGACTCCCACTATGGTATCAGCCCTATTGGCCTTCCCCCTGATTTTGACCCACAGGCATTCTACCTTTCCATCACTATTAGTATTACTGATCTCCAGACTATCAATGCCCTGTCTAACATACAATGCCACTCTCCCTCCTTTCCTGCCTGGCCTATCCCTCCTGAAAAGTTTGCACCCGTGTAGCACAGCACTCCAATTATGTGCATCATTCCACCATGTTTCCGTGATGGCAACTATATCATAGTTTCCCTTTTGCACCACAGCTTCCAGCTCTTCCTGCTTGTTACCCATGCTGCATGCATTAGTGTAGAAGCACCCTAGCTGGGATAGTGATCTCCCTGTCTCTTTCCTGTAGGAAGGAGGCCTAACTCCTTCTTGACATCTCCATGGCAGTGCATTAACAGCTAGCATATCATTCACCTTAGTGTCTGTCCTATCCCCAGACAAAGTGCATTGAATTTCTGTTGATGAAGCACCCCCACATAGCTCTCTGGGACAGTGTCCAATTGGCACTGATGTGCAGCTTTTGAGTTTAATCCCCGCAGGCCAGGTTCTATCCCCTTTCCCCTTCAAATCTAGTTTAAAGCCCTGTCAATAAGCCCTGACAGTTCCAGTACAAGGATCCTCTTCCCTTTATGTGATAGGTGTGTTTCATCCAATGCCAGCAAACCTGGTGCAGTGTAGAGTAACCCATGGTCGAAAAATCCAAATCTGTTGGTGACAGCAGTCTTGAAGCCAGGTGTTGACCTGGCAGGTCTTGCTGTTTGTTCTCTTCTCATTCCCTGACATGAAGGGGATTGAGGAGAATACTACTTGTGCTCCTGATCCCTTAAGCAATCGTCCAAGGGCCCTAAAATATTTTTTAATTCTCGTTATATTCCCTGGTTGGGAAATTTCCTCACTGCCCAGTTGAAAGGTTAGTAGTGGGTAATATTCTGTAGATTGTACCAGAGTGGGAGCTTCCTAATCACATCCTTAACTTGGGCCCCAGGCAGGCAGCAGACTTCCCTGTGCAGTGGGTCCGATCTACAGATAGGGCTTTCTGTTCCTTTTAGAAGAGAGTCACCCACAACAATAACTCTCCTCTTCTTCCCCCATGAAGAAGTTTTGAGCTGTGTGTCTAATGTATAAGTTGTATGAAAATCACCAATGTGATTGTCATCAGAAGGAGTGTCCAATTCAAGAGGTCCATAGCCCTTCATTGAGGGCAGTGAGGGGGGAGAGGGAGGTGGAGAGAGTACTCGCCTTCCTTTGCGAGGTGGGAGCTGCCTCCAAGCCTTCTCCTCTCCTATTTCCTCTCCTTCAGGCTGGTTATGAGAAGGAGGCTGGGTTTATTCCAGGAGGGCCTCATACCTATTCCTCAGAGGCACCAGAGGAGGTGAAGCAGGCAAGGGTGGTGTCCACCTTCTGCCAGAACCTTGAACCTGTTTCCACTCACACCCTTTATTTGGGTTTCTGTTCTCTTTCTTAGAGGGACAGAGTAGATTTTCCCTTTGATCTAGGACACCATCGGTCGCTTGAATGAAGCACAAAGCTTGGCTCCAGTGGTCTATCTCACTTTCCAATTCCCTAATGCTTCTAAGCCTATCTATTTCAGTCCTAAGTCTTACAACTTCATCTTTCAACAAGGCCACATGACAGAGCAGGTCATCCACCTGCTTGCACCACACGCAACTATATTGAGGGCTGCCCTCTGAGTTCAGGAGCAGGCTGTGGCATTCATTGCAGCCTGTCACCTGCACTCCCACATCTTTCTGTGGGGGCTTTACCTGCGTTACTACATCCATTTTGAGTGGCATCAGGAGCATGACCTTTTGCTGAGTAGAAACCATTTCTAGTGCTAGGGGGAATACAGGAGCAGTTATTCCCTGCTTTTGTCTTGTGCACCCACCCCTCGTGCCAACAAGCGAGAATGCAAAATAGTACCTATAATTTAGTTGATAGTCTCACAACAAAATTATTAATAGATCTTCTAAATAGGTCTTCAGCTTTGTCCAGTTAAAAAGTTTTAGATTCATTTTGCATGTGCTGTAGAGACTGAGATAAGAGACTGTGGTCAATTTCTCTTATGACTGCATTTGTATGGTGCTCAATCCATCTCCATGATGTAACAAAGACTTCTCTTGTCCTTTCAAGCATACATAGAATGCAATCTTATAGTGACATGACAGCACTTCAAAGTCACATGTATAGCTTCTAGTCAGGTTCCTCCTTCACTCACTCAGTTTATATACACAAAAATAATACATTAATGCTGTATGTGGACAGTCCAATTTGATGCTTTTATTTCAGGCTTAAATGCCACAAATTATATATTGCCCAACTAAGCAAGAATATGCTGAGGAATTCCTTCCTGTATCTTGACTCCCAGTATACTCTGCCTCTGAGAAATGTTCTCCTTTTTTGTTTTTTCTGAATTGGAACTAATAGAACCAATGTGGTGCAGCTGTGGGAGTGACTCAGCGGAATGGCTCTGCATCTTTGTGCACATGATATCCTGTGACAAAAAATCTCACATTTTCAAGATAAAAAATGTCTTAGTTTCATTAATTTCTTCCTCAAGGAGAGCTAAAATTATTTCAAAGGAGAAACAGTAAAACTGAGATTCTACTATGCTAATCTGTCAAGATGGCAAACATGAAAATGATAAGATTATTATACTTCAAGGGTTTTTTTTATTCATAATTGTTTTCATACTTCCCTGGCAGAATTTGGGATTATCTACACAAAGGCTTAAAATGCAAAAGGTGTGGCAGATGAAGTGATGCTGGTAACAGTGGGGACTAATGAGAACATACAAGTTTTGCTAACAAAAACGTTTTACTTTAGAGATTTTTCCTCAGAAAAATATTCAATTTGATAGTTGGAGGAGAAAAATGGCAGGATCTTAGCATTTGACCTCTAAATTTTGACCTCTTGGGGTGACCTTTTGGAGTGTTGGAGGACATCCAGCTGAATATGAGGCAGCAGTGTGTCCAGGTGGCCAAGAAGGCCAACAAGCACCCTGGCCTGTATCAAAAACAGTGTGTCCAGCACAAGTAAGGAAATGATCATGCCCCTGTACTTGATACTGAAGAGGCCTCACCTTTAATATTGTATTCATTTTTGGGCACTGATGTATAAGAAAGATACTAAGGTACTGGAGTGAGTCCAGAGAAGGGCAACAAAGCTGGTGAGGAGTTCAAAGAACGTCTTACGAGGAGGAGAAGACGGAACTGAGATTGTTTAGTCTGGAGAAAAGGATGCTGAGCAGGGACTTAATTACTCTCTACAGCTAACTGAAAGGTGGTTGTCATGAGGTAGGTGTTGGTCTCTTCTCCTGAGTAAATAGCAATTGAATGAGAGTAAATGGGCTTAAGTTGTGCCAAGGGAGGCTTAGATTTGATATTAAGAAAATTTCTATACTGAAAGAGTGGTGAGGCATTGGAACAGAATGCCCAGGGAGGTGAAGTCACCATCTCTGGAGGTGTCCAAACAACGTGTAGGCATGGCACTTCATGATATGATGTAGTGGTCATCATAATGTTGGGTAGACTGCTGGATTTGATGATCTTAGAGGTCTTTCCCAACCCTAATGATTCTGTGATTCTAAAAGTCCAGAGTGAATGGACTATCATTTTCATTTAATAGAAAAAAAAAACCCAAAACATAAATCAGTGATTGATAAAATAATCTGGGTTTTTTGTTGTTGTTATTGTTTGGGTTTGGGTTTTTGTTGGGTTGTTTCAGATTTTTTTGGAGACAATTTTGAGAATCCTACAAGACATGACACTAAAAGTAAGATTCACCTGCTTGAAAAGATATGTTTGAAGTGGCTTTAGGTGGTTAAATTTTCATTTGCAACTCTTTCTCTTTCAGCATCTATATATAGGGCAATGCACATGCGTTTTTAGATGTCTAACAGGCCTCTCTCATATGATATGTTCACTCATACCACCTCAAGAAAGACATCTAACCTAACTCAGATCTGCTTCACCAAAGTTCCCAATTTCCAAGTATTTCAGTTCTGTACTAACTGTGGCAGACCAGGAAAACAGTCTGCAAACAAGCTTTGGTACAGATTATGCTCACAGTAGTTTTTGGTTATCTACAATCTACACCTCAAGGAAAAAAACTGATAGGAAGGGCAGGTGTTTTCTCAGACCCTTTAGTTTAGATTTTTGTATTATCATTAAGGTGGGAAGGGACAGCAGTGACAATTCAGCTTAGGGGACAAAACAAGATGGGTTGATAACATATGTATAAACCTGAGAGCAAGTCAGCTACTATATGTACCCTCATCTTCCCTGTATCTGATGTTCTCAGCTCTGTTATCTGGGATGGAGAAGCCAGATGGGCACAGACATTGTGGATTAGGGTGGATTTACTTGCAAATATGTGTATGACAGCATTCTTGAATTAAAAATCCATCTTTTCCAAAAGGTGAAGAACTGGCTCTGTGTATCCTCACAGTGAAAGCCAAGGATAGGCTGAATTAAAAGCATTTGCTTTGTGTGGGAGGAAACTTAGGCCAGTGATACAGAATTACTTCCCACACTTTGGCTGGTATGTGTCACAATTTGAAAAGGGTATTAAACATTAGATGAGACAACAGAGAAACTTCCAGTCAACTGGCATTTCATTCCGCTCTGTCTGCACTCCCTACACTCCTCCAAATGCCTAGTTTTTTCCTTTCAGCAAAATTCTAGGTTTGTTACATCTTCAATTGATCACATAAAGTTTCTGCAGGCCTCCTTGTTTTGCAGGTGATGCCTGGATCACTCTGGCAGTGACCTGTGAGAGCACCACTGTCCCCATCCCATCAGCTTCCTTCCAATGCCTGTCTTCCACCTTACCATGGACAGCCTAACCAGTTTCCAACATGTATGCCAAGAGCTTGTCAATACAAACTTGAGCTAAGTCTGCAGGAGAGTCCAACCTCAAAAGCAAAGTGTGATCTCTAAGGTACATAAGGACATAAGACATCTTTTACTTTGACCTTTTTTTCATCTGATCTTATACTGTATCTCAAGCAGTGGCAGTGAGAGATATAATTAGGAAGGATATATGAGCAGTAAAAAAGTGTTTCCTAACGTTCAGAGTGAACCTTCTGTGTTTGTTTGTGCCAATGGCCTCTAGTAGTGCTGAAAAGAGTCTGGCTCTGTCAATCAGTGGTTTAAAAGTATTGGTGATAAGTCCCTATGTTGTTCTTTTACTATTGCTTCATGTATCCGCTTTCCATGAGTTTATCTATCACCTTTTTGGACCTGTTGTTTTTCTACCTGCAGGGTAGACCTAGGCATGAAGTCTAAAGGCTGATTAACTTTCAAATAATCTAGTTCACTAAAGATTAAAAAAAAAATCATCAAGATTCCTCAGTTCATTTTTACATCCAAAGCTGTAAATTACATTAAGATATTTCATTTCTCAGAAAAACAAAACATATTCCATCCCATTGGGAGAAAACGCACCCACTCATCCTCCTTGTTTCTAAAATGACAAATTCTGTAAGCCCATGTCAGAGTACTGACCATGAAACATGGTTTTCTTTTTCTAGTTTTGGCTGGTCCTTGGTTATTGAGAGACAAGCAACCAAAAAGAAACCTAGGATCTCTGAAGGCAAGTACTATTGGGGAAAAAATAATGTATGTGATTGTAACTGAAAACAAAATTTGGACACATCTGTCTATTCCTCCCACTTTTATCTTTTTTCTCCAACCAGCCTCCCACTTTTTGTATCATTTATCTTCTCCCTCCTCTTGCAAGTTTTCTCTTAAATCATATCTTCCCTCAAGGCTTTGTTATGTGTCTTTTCCAAGACCATTTTGTGGACCTTTCAAAAATTATGGAAAGTGGTCTAGCAATAACCTCTGCCATCTCCCTCATTACTCATGGGTGTATCCCATCAGGGCGCATAGACTTGTGGATGTCCAGTTTGCTCAACTGGTCTCTAACCCAAGCCTCTTCAACTGAGGAAAGAATTTCCTCCCTCCAGA
>JANHGL010003505.1:4063-24513 GCA_024611195.1 Ceyx melanurus | reverse complement strand
AAAATAATTATTTAAAGCCTCATTGTAATGAGTAACCATATTTACTGAATGAGTAACCATATTTACTGAAGCTTAAGAATGTCACTTTTGGGGATTGAAAATCTGAAGTACTTTATTGATTTACTTACTAATTATTAAAGAATATCTTAATGTGATGGTCTAAGAACAAAAATTATTACAAAATATTACATTATTTCCAAACAAAAATTATTACAACTTTCTTCTATAAATCAGCCCTGAGGATTTACAGGGCCATGTTGAGTTGAGAAAATGAACTAATTTCTTAAATTAAAACAAATGCTATCCAGTTATCAGAAGTCGTGTTGTGCCACTTACAGGTGGTGTGTCCAGTGTCCTCACTGCTTAAATGCTGTCTGAAAGGAAGCTGTCTACCCATTTAATCAGTCTTGACACCACTTTGGGGTTAGGAAGGACTAGCAATATGCTCCAAGATTTATTTCATGACCATCTTTAACATGGATTCAAGCAAAAAAGCAGATTACAATGCAGAATTGAAGGGGGTTGGCTCACATTCTGTGTAGAGTTTTTATATTTAAGAGGTGGTATGAAACATGAATGATGTATGAAACATGAATGACATCTGAAACACATGTAAGCCCTTGAGATAGTTTAAGCCATTAAATTGCTTCATCAATCTGGACTCACTGCAGATTGTCAAATTGCAGATCAACATCATCACCAGAAACAAGAAGGTGCAGACAGAAAGACTGATCAGGACTCTGTAGTATCCTTAGTTCATTCAAGCTATGTTTTAATGCAGCCAACAGCAAAGTTACACATGTAAGTATATGGTAACACCATATAAAGAACACACAGAATGGGAGAGTAACTCCTAAGAAGCAGTGGTTGTGAAAGAGTTCTACAGACTGTATTCAACAAACAGATGTGGTGGTACAAATAACTAGTATCATGTCTGAATCTATAATCAGGGCAGTAATTAGTAGACATAGACTGTTTTTTCCATTTTATATTTGGGATAAATAAATCCAGCAGTGGACTTTCAGTATTGCTTCTTAAAGTCTGTAGATGATCTGTAAAGAGCCATGGAAATATTGGAGGGCTGAAGAAAATTCTTCTATGGTACAAAATGAATGAGCTTAGTGTGTTTAGTTTGTTAAAACAAAACATGACAAATTGCTTGTTTCTAGTCTATAAGACCATCACAAAGCAATACTAAATGTTAAAGAATTAGAGAGAAAGAAATAAGAAGAATCAATACCTGAAGATGGAAACAAACATTTGCAAATGAGTAATTAGGTGACACATTTGGTATATTGGAATACTGGAAGTGATTAACACCAGGAACAAGACAGCAAGGGAAGGAATGGGCTCTCTGTTCCCAGATTTCTTCATATCTGGACTAGATGGTAGTCTGGAAGGTTTCCTTTAGTCTAGCACAAGGCTTGTCTATCCATACCTGGGTGAAATTCAGTGGCCTGTGTTAGTTAGGGTTTAGTGAATCATTATTTTGTCTTATGCACCTACAGTGGTGCCTTCTCTTTCCACCATCTTCAGCTTTCCTGCATTAACACTGAATATAGGAAACCTGAGCACTCCTATCATCATTATTTATCTTGTTCACAGGTCCTCTCCTTGAGTGTTGGCTGCAATGATCCATTCAAACATTAGGATACAGGTAAAGGACAAGCCTTCTCTTGTCTTACATTGATCTGGTAAACACCTTCCAAGTGTTACAAATGTACCATGCTAGCATTGTTGCAGACCTAAAATGAAGCAAAAGTGTAGTGGATGTACATTCTTCCAGATGTACATTTCTCTTCTGCAATGGGAGGAGAATTTACCCTGATTATCCTCATCCTGTTAGCCCCAGAAGGAAGGCAGAGAGAAGGTTATACCAATATACATATTTAAATGTTTATACAAGCATAACAAAAATTACATATGCCTACAGCCATGTATTTTAAGTACACCTGTAGCAGAAGGTCCAAATAAACTGCAATACATGCATTTTTATTAACAGCCAAAATTTCTTAATAACCCATGTAATTATAATAAAATTATGTGACTTCCATGCCTTGAAAATCACCTAGTGACTCGATGAATGTTGTCAACTTATGCAAAGTTCACAAGACAGCCAGTCTACTCAGTGATTTCCATTTATTTTTTTTAGCAGTTTGCATATGAAAATTCCTTATATCAAATATTGACATAAGGACAACTGATGTTAATGAAAAATAACTAGCATCTCCTCATAATTAATACTCCCCTGTCAATATACAATAATGTAACCAACACTCCATTCCAAAACATTTTTTGCTAATATAATTACATCCACAGAACAAATCTGCTACCCATGTACAGCATGTATACACTCTTTTACTGAATATACTGCCAAACTCAGGAAAAAAATTCAGTTTAACATTAGTTGTCAATTTGACAAGCCCTTGCTTATTTTTTATTGGTTTAGTCTCTACTATAGTAGGTCTAAAGTTAAAAATAACTTTGGATGCCAATTCTTCCCCAAGGAGAAATAATGACAAGTAATCTCATTAATTTCTCAACTGATTCTTTTTGGACCATTTCCTGGGAAAGTTTCATATACACTGTGTCTGTATATACAAATTGTGGCCTTTCAATATACGCAGTCTGTTTATAAAGAAGATGAAGAGATGCTTTTTAGCAGAGCCTGTAGTGACAGTACAAGGGGCAATGTTTTTAAACTAAAAGGCAGTGAATTTAGATAAGAAATAGGAAAAAAATATTTATAATGAAGGTGGTGAGACACTGGAGGAAATAGTCCAAGGAAGTTGTGGATGCCCCCTTATTGAAAGTGTTCAAAGTGAAACTGTACAGGTTGATCTTTTAACAACCTGAAAGATACCCCCATGCCCATGGCATGGGAATTCGACTAGATGATCTTTAAAGGTCTCTTCCAGTCCAAATTCTACAGTTCTATGGTTCTTTGATTCTAATGTCAAATGGGAAAGAAAATGAGGATGCAACAGTCTTCATGTATGAATAAACAGTTTCAAAGCACTTGAAAGCAGAATAAAGAGGTAGTAAGACATTATCCTTTAAGAAAAGGACAGTGTCTATAAATGTGGGAGTGGTTAGGTGTGGCCCATTGATTCATTACTACCTTTAATTTTCATGTAAGTTTATTTAAGCTTTAGAGTTGTATTCTTCTTAAGAGTGTGACAAAGTTCCCTTTAAGAAGAGTTGGCCAATTTGCATTCTGTGGTAACCATTATACCAATTTATTGCCCAGTGCTGATTTTTTAACAGAGTAGGCCAAAACTGCAACTAGTTACACCCTGTGAAACCCCTTTGACTTCATTAAGACTGCATGGACTATGAGTGCAAAATGTGGTCCCAACTTTGTAGTCTTCTTTTGGCAGTATGTGAAATGCACTGGTACAAGACAAAGAGCATTTATGTGATAGAAGAATAACTACTTAGACTCCTGAATAGCAATATGAATACAATAAACCACTTGAAAAATGAGTGTCCTTGGATTTTCTTGCACAATTGAAGGTGCCATGTTAAGTGGCATGATTCATAACTACTGAAATTCTGTAGTTTTACAAAGAAGGTTTATACATTAACTTGGAATATGAGGTGTTAAGAATGAATAAGTAGTGCTTAGGGTCATTTTTATTAAAACAGATCACATTAATTAGTCCTGGTACAGAGGGGAGGAGAAGTTTCTTTTGAATGCTCTACTCTGCAGTGCATTATTAATTTTCTCATTTATTTCTTTTTAGCTCATTAAGCTTTAAATGTTATAGTTTAATACTGAGGTGAAGCTTGAAGTATCTGTTCACTCTGTCATCCATTTCAAGTCATCTCATAATCATTGTCATTATGATTAATTTATATTTTAATGGTACCCAATCTAGGGTAGGGGTGCTATCACTACAAGTTGTGCTGATGACAAAAATTAACTCTTAAAGAAAAGCTTTCTTTCTGTATCATAGAATCATAGAATGGCCTAGGTTGGAAGGGACCTTAGAGATCATCTAGTTCAACCTCCCTGTCATGGGCAGGGACGCCTCTCAACTAAATCATGCTACTCAAGGCACTCTCTAGCTTGGCCTTGAACACCTCCAGGGAGGGGGCAGCCACAACATCTCTGAGCAGTCTGTTCCAATGTCTAGCCACCCTCATACTGAAGAATTTCTACCTAAGTTCTAATCTAAATCTATTCTCCTTCAACTTAAACCCATTTCCCCTTGTCCTATCAGCCACTGCTCTAGTAAAAAGTCCCTCCCCAGCCTTCCTGTAGGTTTTCTTTCAGGTATTGGAAGGCAGCTATTAGGTCACCTTGTAGTCTTCAAGACTGAACAATCCCAGCTCCCACAGCCTGTCCTCATAGCAAAGGTGCTCCAGCCCCTGCATCATCCTTGTGGCCCTCCTCTGAACGCACTCCAACAGATCTATGTCCCTTTATGGTGGGGACACCAGAACTGGACACAGTATTCGAGGTGATGTCTCACCAGAGGAGAGAGGGGAGAATCACCTCTCTTGACCTGCTGGCTACACTTCCCTTGATACATCCCAGCATGTGGTTGGCCTTCTGGGCTACATGAGCGCACTGCCAGCTCATGGTGAGCTTCTCATCTATCAACACCCCCAAATCCTTCTCTTCAGGGCTCCTCTCAAACCACTCTGTGCCCAGACTGTATTTGTGCCTTGGATGGCCCGACCCAGGTGAAGGATCTTGCATTTTGACTTGTTGAAGCTCATGCAGTTTGCACTGGCCCATTTCTCAAGCCTGTCAAGGTCCCTCGGGATGACATCTCTTCCCTCCAGTGAGTCCACGGCACCACACAGCTTGGTTTATTATTATCATTTTAGAACATCTTAGGGTTAAAGTAAATTAAAGGATTAAATACAACGCAGGTAACTTCATATGCAGTGCTGAGATTATGACATATAATGACTGTTATCTGGAAAAGTGATAACTGTGAGATCTTTCCTTCAGGTAGGGAGTTGCACTCTGTAATCTACACGATAACACTGTCTCTGTGCTCTGACTTGTGGCCAGTTAAATGTCAACAGTTAAATGTTTAACAGATAAACTATTCCTGGGAAAAAGATGGTTAAAAAAGTACATATTAACAGTCTCATAAAATTTAGTCAGTCTCACTGAAAATGTGGTTTGGATGCAAAAAGGAAGAAACGTTATATTTATGTACTCCATACAATATGCTTATATACACCACACAACTGCATCTACTCTTCATAGGCAGCAAGCTCAAGAAGGGAGACTATTAGAATACTAATGCATGTATTGTGGACTGACATGCACAATAGCAGGTAACCCTTAGGGACCTTCGAGCTGTTACCTTCATTTTATAGGATACTCCTTTGATTAAGGAATTACTAGGTTCACACTTTTGGAAGAGATCTCCCATATGAGATCATATTACATTTTATGGCTTGAGTCTGTGAACTATTCTTTTTACACTTTGATATACACCATGCAATGAATGTAATAGAACTCTAGTCAACTGGCATACAATTTCTTGTCTATAATTTCTCAATCTACCTGTAATTCTCTCTTTGTCAAAGAAGACTCCACTAGGTATGCTGCAGAAAATGTCTCCCTTCACCACTATGCTAAGGTATAAAAGTACCAGAAATTGTGTTTTTAGGACACAGCTGAAACCTCTGAGTTGCTTGAGAGCACTGTGACCCTATTTTTATGTGTTAGCATGTGCTGCTGAAAGGATTAAACAGGATGATATGGAAATATTTTCAGGCAGGTAAGGTTTCTCCTACACTGTGAAAAACATATGACTCACATCATGCTAATCACACAGTATTTTTGTAGCAGTACGTCATAGCAATTTCTGCAGTTCTTGTCAGTAATTTACCTTCCTAATCAGGTGGAGCTGCTGAAAGGGAACTGAGAATCAGTTTCAACTGAGATGTGGAAAGTCAGTGAAATCTGAAATATGAACCTAATGATGAATCTTACAGTTACTCCCCTGCCTCCCCCTTCCCCACCTTCAAATCCCTTTTAAACATCTTCAATTATTTGAATCCCTCCGTAATAGAGATCTCTGAAGGGCTTCTCTACCACATCTGTCTTGCTTACAAAAGACAAGGGGATCAACAACAGCAAGTATAACTCTGCCCCTGATAACATGTGAAAGAAATCCTGGATAGACATCACTGTGCTGAGCATCCTGTGTAGCACAGCAAACTTTTCCCATTAAGACATAAATTTTACATGTACCACATTGTACTACTGGGAGGAGAGAGCATATTTCAATCAGTGAAATCTGTGTGCAAAGTCACAAAAAAGTTTGGTTTTTTTTAAATGGGGGGAAATCTACACAGCTTTTCTGGTCTTTTTTTCTGGTCTTTACCTTTCACTCCTCTTTCTGTCTTCACAACATCACTGCCACCAGCAAGTACTCTCTTTTCCATGTCCTGTTTATTTGCATGGAAATAAATAAGTTTATAAAATAGCATATATCTTGCTTTCTTGATCTAACTCATGATACCCAAAGTCCACTCTACATGTTGTATTATTCAAGTTGCCACAAATTCTGCACTCTATTCCTTTTCCCTCAGATGTATGAAAGCTTCTTAACTGCTCCTTTGGAAACCTGGTGATTTGGCTTCTGAGTCTGATGGTACCTGTGTTTTATCTTCTGGTATCACAGTGGCCTGGAGTGCTGCAGCATCTCAATTCTGATCAGCATCCTGGTGATGGAAACAAACTTGTAAATTTTGATGTGCTCTGTTGCCAAAGACTTTCCTTATGGTTTCATAAGCTGTAACTATTGTTTTCCTCTTTCTTCATCTACAGCTGCTTCAGCCTTATGGATAGTTCTTGAACTGAAATATTTTTCTAACAGCTGATTGATGCCAAAATTGGGGACTCGCACCTCTCCCTCCTGGCTACACATTTTTGCTGTTTGCTTTCTGCCATCCATTTCTGTCACTCTCTGAACTTTTAATCACCCAGTAAAAAATGGTGGGTTTCTTTTTTTATATATAATTTATATCTATATATATATTTTATATATAAGCCAGGTGGATCACAGTATGCTCCAGTGAGCACACAGCCGTTGGGTTTTCTCACAGGGGAGAATGCATGGTTTGTAACAGAAGAGGGATGTCTGCTGAACATCCTGCAAGTGTTTTATGGCTCATCAACAGGGGTATCTTATTACATGCCCTTGAGTCCACTACCTGGAGATCAATAGTAGTCATTCACAAATCATCTCTGGACATATCCTCTCTAGCAACTGGAATGCAATGCAGTCAGACAACTACTAAAAACCTAAGGCAGTAAAGCTGTATGATGTAGTACACGGTGACATGGATGTTGCTACTCTGTTCCTGGTAACAGCACAGCCTTGCTTTCACCATGCTGTGCACAAGTCAGGGTACCTTGCTTCCTTATAGTGACAGCACATCTGTTTGGAAAGAAACTGGTCCCAAAGAACACAGCTGCAGAGGCAACTAGAGGTCTGAACAAATCCTCCATGCCAAGAATGCTGAGGACAGCAGTCTTGCTTACACCACAGGTAAGACCTCTAGGACACTGGCAATACACTATGATACTGACTTGCTAGCTCAAGTTCAGAAATGAGTCTACGTGGTGCCTCCCACCTCATTAGTTCAGGCCAAAAGGGATGTCCTACACCCACTGAAGAGACAATCCACAGATCTCCACTTGGGGGTTAACATGCAGCCATGGAATTAGAGTTCTCTGTGCCTATGGCATAGGTAGTGTGACTCATGTAACCCTTATGGGCCATTAAATGACACTTGAAAACATTACACATATCATAATGTTACAGGAAATCAAGTGTTCATTCATTTATAAAATATTTTGTTACCACAGTTCATGAATAAGAATTATTGTCTTTCATGGAGTCTTTTTTTTTTTTTTTTACTGTCTTTGCTGTGATAGTTATTTTGGTGAATTTTGCTCCAGCCTATTAGAAATTAAATGTTTCCAGCCTCCAGAAGTTAAAAGTTCTGCAAGTTCATGTGTGCAATGAAGTATGCCACATCCTAGAAAAAAAAGGTGATTGTGAAGTCATACTGTTAATCTTTCAAATAAATGGAGAAACACCATTTTACTTACAAGTTTAAATAGTAAGAACTTTCGTGTATCAGCAGCTAATTCAAGACAGGTTAAAAAGGATGTTGATGCAACAAAGACATGCAAACTGTAAGTCTCTGAATTCTCTTCTGGATCAGAAAGACTCTTACTTTTAAATGTTCCCTTATTGTCTTCCTGGAAATATCATCTTGGTTTCTGAGTCAGCCAAGACCTCCTGGGCTGGTTTAATCACCAAACCAGTACATGTCACAGACAACATCCACCGCACTGAAGGAGGTCAGACTCCCTTCATCAGAGAAATTACTGCAGCCACAGCTTCAGAATCTTGAAGGTGAGAGCCTATCTCAAAATCAACAACCTAGAGAATTCTCTTCATTGTATAAAATAATAAATTACTTTCATGCAATTCATACAACATAGTGTTTATAACATCATTTAAGTGAGAGGTAGCTGATACAACAAAACCTTGCATTTCCATAGCATTGTCATGAATTCCTCCCTTCTCCCTCTACCTTCAAATCACTTATCAGTTTTTCTGTGAATAAATTAATCACTACATTAATACAAACAGGGAAAAGACATATTTCTTAGCTGGAAGGCCAAATGCTTGTAACTTGCATCTTCCAAGTTTTTCCTTTAGTGTGTAAAAATAGTGTCTTTCTATTTCCCAGCATACCCTGTCTGAGTCTTGTTCAGAAAACAGTAATTCCTAACTTTGTCTTCTTTCCCTTGATTTAGAAAAGTGAGAAGCCTACCTAAATAACTCTGCCTTTGTAATAGGGATACAGAAATTTCTGGGTTGTACAGCTGACTGGGCGTTTAAGAGGTCTGGCTCATCTTGCTTTTGAACTCTGGCTTATTGAAGTTAATTGATGAACAATCTGACAAAGAATGAGGCATGAAAATTCCTCCCTCTCTCTTTCTCTCAAGCACTTTTCTCCAGTTTTTTTCTCATTTGTCTTTTGTTATATTGAAGACTCATCAGAGATATGTACTCTGAATCAAGGTTCATGTGAATCATCACATTAGACACACTACATCGTAGTAGTGGAGGTGGAAAAAGAAAAGTGGAAAACTTGAGAAACTGGAGCAGAAGGTAAAAAAACTGAAGCACCTCAAATTCTCCAGAAATGCTGCATTCTGGAAACATCACTGACAAGAATTTTGTCTATTTATGAATGCAAATTTACCTTCTGGAAAGGAAGACATGTGAAAGGTATCTATTTTTATTTTAATATTAATGAGTTGGACACACTAGATTTAACAGCCATATTTAAGTGAGGAAGAGTATGAAAGTTAGACTGTCACATATATTTGAAGAGTACTGTGGTCTGAGAAAGAATGATGCATTTGAAAGATATCAGCTTGATTAGAAAAAAAAAAAAAGACAGGGAGGAAATACTGCATCATTTCTAATAGATTTGAGATTGCAGAGCTGAATATGCAGTTTTGGATATATTTGCAGAATCTGAGCCCAGATGGGGTATCAGGGACTCAAAAGAGAAACAGAACTGCTAAAGTTACTTTTTGTCAGAAATTGTCAGCCTGCAAAAAAAAAAGCTGCTCAGAAGGAAATCGGAACAGTGCATAGTGGACTGCAAGATCAACAAGATCCTACAGAAAGTGCTAAGGAAAAACAAAACTACATATCCCAAAAAAGGATTTGCACAATGTAAGTTGGAATGATTTGAAAAAGAAGCATGCTAAACAAAGTGAAAGTTTATACTGAGGAGAGCCAGCATGTCTATGAGAAACAGTTATTTTGAAAAAAAAAACCAACAACAACCAAAACAGAAAAACCCAACAAAACAAAACCAACCAAACAAATAAAACCCTCCAAAAAAGGAAAAAATGTATTTAAAGAAAAGGATTCCTATTCTACTTAGAGAAGCAGAGAAGTTTTTGAGAGCTGTTCAAGATATGGGTACATCCAATG
Organism: Ceyx melanurus; assembly: GCA_024611195.1. Lineage (NCBI taxonomy): Eukaryota > Metazoa > Chordata > Aves > Coraciiformes > Alcedinidae > Ceyx > Ceyx melanurus. The sequence goes on along the minus strand of JANHGL010003505.1, from coordinate 14,503 downwards.
CATAGATATTACTTTGAGGATAAATGAAACTCTAAATAGATCACTGGTGCTCAGATACATGGGGTACTGTGCAGATAAAATTGCATCTGTTGGAACAAATAATTAAACCTCATATCTTAAAATGGGAAATCATTATTTGTGATTGTAACCCTCCTAGACATTATAAAAAGGAAAAAAAAAAAAAAAAAAAAAAGTGGTTAAAAGCCAGAGTTTGAAGATCTTTATTCAAACAGGTTACCTGTTATTGAGTGAGAACATATCCCACATCAGGGTGAGGAACAGTCTCACTCAACCTGAACTGTCTGCAGTGGAGCTTTTACACCCAGTCAAGCCCTATGGTCCCCTTCCATGAAAAGGAGAGGAACACAAACTTCTGTAATTCAGCCATGTATTTCTTTTATGTGTCTGCATCAGGATACAGTGAATTTTTCTCTTCAATTGCTTGTTTCTCTCTGACTGTTAGGTCACTGAGGGAGGACTGGCTCAAGGATAGACACATGAAATCTGATAAATCCCATTGAATATCTCTAATGACAGGGTTTGTGAATTAGGAGGGCTGGAGCCCAGAAGGTTGCCATCAACCTTGTCTTCTGTTTTTTGCATCTTACTGTCCCACATACACATATTCTTAGGGAAACATTGCATTGCATGGCCAACATCAGGTTTGTTTTTATCCACTGAGGGAAAAAAGCAACCATATCCATATCCAAAAATAACAGTGCTTTGAACAGACCATCTTCAGTATGAGTATACATTTACAAACAATGCAGACAAGGGATACCACTTCTGGTAATAAGAGGTGATCATCACAGTTTGATTATTGTCCTTGCACTATATGAATTCTGATCTGAAGGTAGTTGGTATTGCAAGTAAGAGAAACATTAAAACACATATGCCCTCTCTTCTTCTCCCAAACCAGCAAAGGCAGTGGCTTCACCACTGAAGCACCCAAGTGAGAACACATTGACTGAGGAAGCACACTGGTCTCTGAAGCCTCTACCCAACATAGCATAGATGTACCTGTGGAGGGCTGCTGCCTCACCCCCAGGCACAAAGAAGTCCAGTAAGGAATGGTGGACGTCTACCAGCAGACCATATACCTAGTCATTGAGGGGTGTGCTAACCAAGGCTGGATGGATTTGTGCTCTGTTTGACATGTTAATTTCTTCACTTTCTCTGTTCTTTTCACTCCAGTTGTTTATCTAAGGCAGATAAACCTGCCTTGTCAGTACTGCTTGCCTCCACACAAATGTTTTGAGTACTGAATTAATTCAAGATATAAAATGAGAGCAGCAGTCATCCAGCTTGACAGTCACATGAGTGATTACTCATACTGTCAAATGGGATATAAATTAACTTGCTTTTCTGGAGTGTATACAATAGTTTGCATTTCCTGGGAAGGTTAGCTTTGCAGCTCAGAGTATAAGAGCTCTTTTGCTTGGGGGGGCACTGTAGGGCTTCTTCTTGAGGGATGCTTTGTATTTTTCAGGGTAGAGATGACAAGCAAAGATATATAGTCTTGGAAATCATGAGTTCTCCTTACATCTATGAATTGATAAATCTGTTTCTGATAAGAGGTGAATCACCACATGAAGAACAGGATTAGCTATTTCATAATCTCATAAGTTTTTGAAAAAAGTGCTTTCTGCTGACCCAAGTAAGAATCTCATAATTATGTTTCCTGTGACTGTCTGTCCCCAGGACTGGATGAATTTTGAACATGCTGTATACAAAGCTAGAATAATCCCATTGCTGCTAATCCTCTCAGCAACAACATTTTTGTGAATACTACTGCCCTGAGATACAGAGAGACACCGTCATTTAATAAAGGTCTCCTTCATTAACTATATATTTAGAAGTATACAAGTGGGAAGGATAGATAACAGCTCTATTGCTCCATTCAGCAAGGCTTGAAAAAGCTCTGCTTGAAAATGCAGTCAAGCCCAGTCTGCCACTGTGGTGGTGTCAGACCTTATTGTGTCTTCAAAGGTTTATTACAGCCTCTTCCCTACTGGAGTGGATGAAGCCGAGTGTGTGCCTGGGCTTCAGTTCTCAGTGTGCATGCCATGACTGTGGGGCAGCAGCTGAGGCAGGACCTGGGTTAATTTCTGCTGACTTTTCAGTAGGAACAGTAAGGACCAGCAGAAAGATGGAGCAGTGACTGGACATATGAGCAGCCCTACAGCAAAATTTGCCTAAAGATGAATGCAAGACTTAGGCTGTATCTATGTAAGAACCAGGACTATTGTTGGTTGGAAGGGATCTCTGCAGGTTTCTTCTCCAGCCTCCTGGTTAGAGATGTAATGCTTACCAACATTAAAGAAGTGTGGCTTTACCAGATGACTTGAAATCCTTCAAGAATTGAGAATTTTCAACCTTCTTGGACAATCTCTTCCAGTTCTGATGAAAAGATTTTTCTCATACATCCAACCTGAACCTCCCATATCCCAGATTGTGACTGTTGCTGTTTTTTGTAGATGGTCTCATATTACTGAAAGCAGTTCCTAGCTCCCCTTCAAGACATATGGGCTGCAGTTAGGCAAACATTTAACATCCTCTTCAGTGCACTGTACAATCTCAGCTATCTTAATATCTCCTTGATGGAAATCTAGGTACTAAGCTTCTTGATAGCCATCCTTTGAACACTTTACAGTTTCTCCATATCCTTCTCAGGCTAGAAGACCCAAAACTTCTGTTTTGTAAAGTATGGTTTCACCAGGGCCAAATAGAGGAGGCTCATACATGCCTTTGGTCTATTGGTCTTGCTCTTCCATACATAACATCGCTATACAGTTTATTTTATTTGTGAGGAGAGCACACTCCAGGCTCGTATTCACCTCATGTCCACCAAAACTCTCATGTCCCATTCAACAGTTAGCCAGTCAGTTCCCCATGTGTATTCATGTTTATAACAGTGGAGTTATACTGGCCCATGTGGAGCCCTTGGCATTTCTCATTGAACTTTCCGTAATTCTGTTATTCCCATCTCTGAATTTAGCAGGGTCTTCCTGAATTGAAGCTCTACTGCTTTGCATATAAAATGCTTCCAATTTAACTTAATCAACAAATTTGCTGAGGGCCTATTCTGCCTCATCACCCAGGTAACTGATGAACATAATCAACCACTGACATATTCCATCCCTTACTGTCTGCCCACTGATTACTGCCCTCTGATTCTCGCAGTCCAGCCAGTTTTTAACACACCTAATAACCTGTTAATCCATCATATGGTTTTGAACAGTGCCAAGGAGCACTTTCAGGCAATGCCCAAGCAGAGCCTGTTAGACACAGCAAGCTGTGGACCATTCCCAGTAGGCTCTGGGGCACAGCGTTAGAAACTCACATTTTGAGTTTGTTATTCAAAAGGAACAGCTGCTTCAAAAAGCATAAAATAATCAAGATTTTACTAAGGTCAGTTTTAAAGGATGATGATAATTGTGCTTTAATTAAATATTGCTTTTAAACAGATATTCAAGAAAATTCTATAATTCACATGAGATCAGACTAACAGTTTTCAGGGATTCCATTAAAAGAGTGTATTTTTTTTTTCCCCAACAGACTTCTCCTTCTTTATTAGGGCTTATTCCTCTAATAAGCCCCAGAGTAACGTAAGAAAACATCAGGTATCATCTTATTCCTTCATGTGGCTGCCTGTAACTCTATTCTATAGAGAAGTTACTGAGAAGCTGCCATTTCTGCCTCAAAAATGATTCAGCATGTAGAAAAAATTCTTCTAGCTTTAAACTGAATGCTAATTCAAAATCTAAAATTTTCTTTGTGAACAGAAATAATGATAATATAATAATAATATAATGATAATATTTTGGTGAAGTCTTTTCAATCATTTAGGTTTTAGGCACATTTAAATCCTAATTTTAATTTTAATTCATAATGTTCATGACTCAAATTAAGCCTCTAAAGGAAAAGCTTGTTTTTTGCTTTAAGAAAATTAAATCCAATTACATTGAAACTAAATGTTTAGACAACTTGAATTGTCTAGACCTTCTTCTACAAGAAAAAAAAAAAGTTTGACTTAATTGAACGGGCATTTATTGGGAAAAATACCATCATTTTATGGCAATTCTTATTTGTTTTCATGAACAAAGTACTACATATTTTTTTATAGATTAACCATCTCAATTGTGTTAGTAGAGATGATGGAGTCATGCTCACCAGAGAAGTGGTCATACACCCCATCAGTGTCTTAGGAATCAGCAACTGGATATTTTGGCTCAGTCCCAGTAGGAAAGACTGCAAAATCATTGGAACTTCTGATAAAATCTTTATTGTATATCTGCACAGCTTCATATCAAAAAGAGTTTTACTCTTATTTAGGTTCTTGTAGCAGAATTATGCTAATAAAGTACAGTAATTAAGTGGAAAGGAAGGAAAAGAAGGAAATCAGAAATGCCAAATTTGCGTTGATGTGGTGTCTTTCTCTGTTACACTGATGGAGGTGATTATCTGCCATGTATATTTTTCAGGGGATAAAACAACAGTATTGAGATAAAGAAATCTGAATTGTAAAGGGTATCTAAGTCTTGTACCATCTTGTGCTGACAGTGTCTGAGAAAGAGCTAATCCATTTTAAATAAAAAAGCTTTCATCCAAAAGAACTATCTTTTCAAAGTCCTAAATGTTCATGGAACACTGGAACTCCTTTTGAAACTGTTGTGTTTTTTACAAAGCAGTTAATCTCCCTGTACATTATTCTTCCAGCAGAACAGATCCAATCCACAGTAGTTGCATCAGTTTAATTGCAAGTGAATCAGAGCAAATGTTGTGCATTCACTACTACTCAGGGCTAAGAAGTGACAGGGAGATAGCTATTTAAATATAACTGTTCCTGAAAAACTATCTGCAGAAAAATGTTTAATTGGGAATAAGTATTAAAGCATAAAATAGCTAGTCCTTTGCCTTTATAACGTATATTAATCTTAATTGCTAGATGTAGATGGACATGCTATAAAATTCTCCTTTTCCATCCAAAGGTTGGATATAGAGTTGAGATATGGTACAGGGTTTAGTTACAAAAGAAAAGATTTCCCTTAAACTGAGATGCTGCACCAGGTACATCCTGTGGTTTATCCTTAGCTCAAACATATGGAGGTGAGTAAACCTTTGAAGTCCGTGCAGAGTTTCATCTCTGTAGTCTCTGCAAGATCCTGGCCCTTTCTGCTTTGAACCTTCTAGTGGTCTGGGCTACAATATAATCCCTTTTCTGAAGTGTGTGCTCCAGTCTTGCTCAGCATAGAGCTCCAAAACATTTACCCAGCTTTAGCTTCCCCAGGAAAAATATTTTTTTCCTTTGCTTTAATCCCAAACCAAAAAATACCACAGTCCCTTCTGATCCTTTTACAGCTCTATTGGCACAGCAGGTGGGAGGGGAATTGTGATGCTCAGCAAACTACAACATGAGTGAGATGAGTTTTGAAATTAGTAGGAACACTCCTAAAATCTTAAAAAACCATTTAACCTCTTTGTTCAAGGAATTTCCATGTTCCCTAAACTGCAAATTCTGCTGCTGTACATGGCTCATTGCTTTTTATCCCCAAGAAATGAAAATGGCCCCATTAGTAGAAACTTATATTAATTCTATTAGATTGCTATTCAAGAACATTAGAAAATATTAATGTCTTTTTACGATTCTGGGTTTTTTTTAAGATGCTCTCTATTTTATTTAACAAGGATCATTAACACTAAGGGAACAGTTCTGTTTTCTTGCACATGTTGCTAAACAAGTCCTAATATTTCATTTATATTAAAAAGAACACTTTAAAATTAAAGACTTCACTTTTAAAACCTCATCATTATCCATGCCCAAATCTTGATCCTTTTACAATAAATATTAATTGAACATATTATTCTGGAAGTTGCACCATTAAGAATGGTAAGGTAATAATATACTGCTTGCCAGGAATAAAGATACCTACACTGGTCCTTGTATGTTGGTGATAATATGAAATAGGAATACTAATGTAGGCTTATGCTAAACTAAAATGTGCCATCAGACATGTTATGTTTCACAGAAGTTAAGCCTTTTCCTACTCTTCCAGACTTCTGTTAACCTCATATTGTGGTTCTAACACATTTGTATTCATATTTTCCTACATTTACCACAAAGGTCACATGCCATTTCATTGTTCATCTAAGCAGGAGTGGTAGGTATCAGTCTGGGATTTAGGGCTAGGAAAGAATGTAAACAGAGGTATCACAGAATCACAGCATGTTAGGGATTAGAAGGCACCTCGAAAGATCATCAAGTCCAATCCCCTGCTGGAGCACGTAAGTAGACACTTTGTGACCAGAAGCATCTTACTCTAAGCACATGCATAACAGCCCATCACTTCTGTGCACAAGTAAAAGGACGGTAATTGGCATCACTTTATATAATGGTGTGTTTTCCATTCTGTCTTCAGCTGCAGAGACATTAATTTCCTAAAGCTACAATGATGATACAGGCCTTTGCTCTTAGGTGAGACTGAACTGCTCCAAGGGCCAGGGTCTCCAGGGAGAGTATTGTCTCTCTCCATTTTCCCTTTTCAAGCAGGCAGAAGTCATATGCATATTATTGCTGTCCCTTCATTCCCTCCCCATCACCAGCTGCTTCTCATGCCCACTGCAAGTTCATGCCAGCCTTGCAATGCTTTCAGCAGGTCTCTGTACAGGGTCCCAACATCATCATCAGAAGATCTAAATGATTTTTATCTGGAGAGGACTGTGCTTTTGTAAACGTCAAAATATGCAGATAGTTTTCAGACTGTACCCCAGAAACCTTCAATGAGATCTGTGGTTGACTCTCAAGCTTCAGAAAAACAAGCAGTATGAACTTAAAAATAAACATTTGGTTTGGGGAGACAATCTCTCTGTTACATCAAGAACAGTCAGAAAGGGGTCGCATTGAGAAATCTGAGCTAATACTTGATAGATGACTGAGAGCTACTCCTTACTACAGCCAAAGTCAAAACCACAGCCCAATTCACCAAGGGAATCATTAGTAAGGACTTTCCCTCCTGATTCAGTAACTCTTTTGAATTCAACAGTAGAGGCTTAAATCCTAGTTTCTTATCACTCATCCCCAGTTTCACACTTTTCCTCATTCAAATACAATTGCCTTAGTAGTAGTTGTTCCCTTCCCAAACAACATGAAAGCTCAGCACCCCACACCTGTGGGTAACATGAGAGAGAGGCAGCACAAACACTTTGTTTAATGGTTAAGATGCCTTCCTGAGCTCCTCTAACAACACACATGATTTTTCAGTGTAGGTGTGTGCATTCAGGTCTTTTTGTCTGAGTGGGTTTTCATCGACAGTGTGTGACATGACCTTTGATAAAGAGATCTGAGCTCTGTATTTGCCAGAGGGACACAAGATGACACATATGCTATTTTTACTCTGTGCTGTGTTTACTTTCTTTCTGGCCATGGAAAATAAAAGAAGGAGAAGCCATGGATTTGACTGACATGCTTGGTAATTCTTTTCAACTGGAGCTCACCAATGTATTTATGTTTTAAAAATGAAACAGTAAAGGAACCAAAACCCTAGTCCTTACTGGTAAACACAACTCCAAGTCTTCACTGTCCCCATTGACAAACCCCAGTTTTGCTAGGGTGCTGGAAGTCCATGCAGGAGCAGGCATCAGACTCCAGCTGTCATTTGTCAGGGGTTCATGGCTTCCAGACACCATTGGCACGTTCTCACAGTTCATTGTATTTACATCAGCTTTCTTCAGGCACTAAAAACAAAAGTAGCTGCTGTGTGCTGAATGTTGCTGATAAAATAATAAAATTAGTATTTTGGTAAATACTGCTCTTGGTAGAAACAAGCAAAGACCAAAACAGAAACCTTGATGGTGGTTCATGGATACAGCTGCTCCCTTTTAGCAGAGAGAACAGAAGAAAGCAGGTCATGCAGTGAAGTGGGTAGTAGAACAAGTTTGGGGAAGTCATTGTCAGACTGTAAGAATCCCGGGCTGGGCCACAAAGCATTTCCCTTTGGTAAGAGTCCCCATCACTGATGGACACCTTCATGTCTTAGCCCCAAATGTGTCATGGACACCAAACTGAGGGCCAACAGACTCCATGCTTAAAAGAAGATGGCAGCAAGGACAGTGGGAAGCAATGACGAGAGACCAAGTGAGGCCCATGAAAAGAAGAAAAGTATAGAGAAACTGAGATAGAGACCTGGGCACCCACAACACCTTCTTTTAGTATCCTCTTCATCAGAACTCTTACCTCTTCCCAGCCATTTTTTTTTCTCACTTTGGCTCTTCAAAATGCATTGAAGAGCTCTAGATAGGGGATTAGGGAAATCATGGTGAATGCAGCAGTCCAGACCAGATTGCCCCTCTATGTTTATCATAACTTCTGATATCAAAAGAAAATCCTCAACAGAAGACAGGAGTCTTAGCTTAAGATGACATACAGAGGGACTCATGATGGAAAATAACAGTTGATAAGGAATTGATGTTCTAATGAATATTTGAGCTGCTGACAACAGGATTGCTCAGGGTCTTCTATAAACTATGTGCTGTCCACAGCAGGCATACTATTAGCAGATAAAATCCCCACTTGTCTGATGATCTGAATTAGAAATTGAATCCCGAAAGACAGGTTTCTAAGGATTGTATTAAAAGTTAATTGCAATCGTCCATTTCTCAAGCTCACATGGAAAAAGAAAAGCAGGACAAGGCAAAATTTAAGACTAGTTTTCTATTCCTGAGTGTAGTGGTTTCAGAGGTCTACTCACAAAGACATATTGGATGCCTAACTCAGAGCCATTCATGTGCATAAGTGCCACAGCCTTTATCAGAAATAAACTACCAGTGAGCATGAAGTTTCTACCCTCACAGAGCAGACCCAGGCAGGACCTGTGTCTTGGCCCAAGTGGAGCTGCTTAACTGCTCTTTCCTGCTTAGGATTCTCTTAAGGGGAAGTCTTTTGATTGACTGGCAAATCAGCTGTGAAGCTGGCAGGCTATTCTTTCTTAGTTCTTTGTGCATATGACATGCCCTGGGAATGTAGTAAAGGTATGCAGTCTTTACACGGATAGGGGAATACCTAGCATTCACTCTTCACTTTGGGAAAGCTTCTTCTGATAACTTTTACCACTGAGAACCTGTGATCCTTCCATGTCCTGCTGGGGACCTCTCAGTCTGAGCATACTTGGTGGTCCTCCATGCCTATATTTGTATCTTACTTTTGTTTTGCTATTTTTGGCTATGCATTTGAGCAACATACAAAGCCAGCTTTGTGATGTGACATGAATTAGGATTTGACTGTTCATCACATGAAAATCACATCCAACACACAGAATCAAAGCTGGCAAGGTAGACCTAAAATGAACCTTATGATGCTGAATAATTTGTTGTCTGTCCCAGATCAGACTCACCATTATGACACTATCTGTATGTGTTTGCTAAAACTATTATTGTAACTATTGTAGCAATTGAGCTACACTGATTCATTCTTCCTCTGCTGAGTATTTTCTTAATATCTAAGTCAAAATCTTATGCAAACTCTAAATCCTTGGGATATGCTCAGAGCATAGGCTTTCTATCTTTTTTTGAGCACATTGGTGGAAAATAGGTATAATATTGTGAAGCAAAACAAAACAAAACAAAACAAAAACACAAAAACATTCAAATCAAAAGAAAAAACCTGAGGGTCAAAGCACCAGGTATGGTAGGAGCCTCCAGGCAACATGTCAAAAGTGATGTATTTTTCTGTTTCTAAGTGGAAGGAGTAAATTTCTCATTGTTTCAGATTCCCCCAAGAAAAATGGCCAATAGAATTTAGAGTAAATTTCATACAGGAGTAAACAAAATGCACATTTTTTCTTGAAGTAATCATTTTATCCTGGCAGAGTCTCCAAACTGTTATTCTGAGAGATGCTTTGTTTGTCTGTCATAACCAGCATTAATCTATGTATGTCTGTGTCTTCTTACCTGCTGCAAATAATCCTGGGGTTATGCACTTGAATAAAGGATTATATCTTGAACTAACTGTCTCATTGTTATGAAGGACTCTGGAGAGAGATTTCCCCATTCAGGAGCATCATTGCAGTATATTTATTTTGTTTTCCACCAAGTTCTGCAATAGACCTTTAGCAACTGGAACTGTAAATGCAGATTTACCAAAAAGGAGTTACAGTTTCTATAGTTTACTGTGAAAATAAGATCTAGCTTTTTCTTTTTTCTAGACCTGCTAGCAATGGCATTTCCTTGGCACGGAGGCATTTACTAAGGGAGACTATTTCTGATCTATGCCACAAGATCAGTTTTTCTTTTTCTTTTTTTTTTTCTTTTTTCTCTTTTCTTTTACTTTTTTTCTCTTTTCTTTTCTTTTACTTTTTCATTTTCTTTTTTCTCTTTTTCTTTTCTTTTCTTTTCTTTTCTTTTCTTTTCTTTTCTTTTCTTTTCTTTTCTTTTCTTTTCTTTTCT
>JANHGL010003502.1:0-41113 GCA_024611195.1 Ceyx melanurus | reverse complement strand
CCCGTGTCGGCCATGGCGTCCCCGTCGCGGCGGCTGCAGACGAAGCCGGTGATCACCTGCCTCAAGAGCGTCCTGCTCACCTACACCTTCGTCTTCTGGGTGAGAGCCGGGCCGCGGCCGTCCGGACCCGCCCAACCCCCCCGACATGTCGCGGCCGCTTCGCCCTGTCGCGACATTCTCGAGCCACGGCGGCTTTCCCCTCTCCCCAGGTGTCAGGCATCGTGTTGCTGGCCGTGGGCGTCTGGGGCAGGGTGAGTCTGGCCGTCTACTTCTCACTGCTGGACGAGAAGGCCACCAACGTCCCCTTCGTCCTGGTGGGCGCTGGCACCGTCATCATCCTCTTGGGCACCTTCGGCTGCTTCGCCACCTGCCGTGGCAGCACCTGGATGCTCAAGCTGGTGGGTAGCTCTAGATAGGGCGGGATGGGGTCCCATCCCCTCCTGACCCATCCTGGCATGTCCCATCCTTCCCCATCCCTACCCATCTTGTCCCATCCTGACCTGTCTTAACCCAACCTGGCACATCTCATTCTTCCCCATCCCATTCCAATTCCATCCCACCCTACCCTGTCCCAGTCATACCATCTTATCCTACCCCAACTCATCCCATCGTTCCCCATCCCGTCTCAACTCTATCCCATCCATCCCGTCCTACCCCATCTCATCCCACCCCACCCCATCCACCCTGTCCCATCCTGCCCTTTCTGCCCGCAGTATGCCATGCTCCTGTCCCTCATCTTCCTCATCGTCCTGGTGGCTGCTGTTGTGGGATTCGTCTTCAGGCACGAGGTGAGTCTGGGTGGCTGCCACTGTCTCCCTGTACTGCACAGTCAACTTGATGTTGGTTTTAACCCGAGTGCTGTTGCAGATGTCGCTGGAGGGACAGAGGCACTGCTGGGAGCAGTGCTCAGTTTAGCTAAAATGGGGTTAGAACAGCCCAAAGAGCAGCTTGGTCCCAGTAAGGACAAAGTTGCGTGCAGGGTCTGCCCAGTATGGCACGCTACCCCTTCACCAGAACAGGCAGCTGGTAGTGCTGGACTTTATTTCTGGCTTTGGTCTGTCTCCTGCAATCATTTCTGTCATTAAAGCTCCTTTGAGGGTTCCTGTGCTGTTGAGCAGCCTGCTCGAGGGTGGCTGGCCCTATGCAGGTCCTTGTTATTAGTGCAGCATCCCAGCGGCCACAGCATCCCAGCCTGCCCCGTCATACAGCTTCTAATTGCCTGGGTGGCTGGGGAAATGTCTGCTGGCCACGGCCAGAGTCATTCCTGCCATGGCCAGGCGGTGAGTAACGCGGGGCCCGAAGCACGACGGGGACGGCACCGCCGCAGAGGCCTCTCTCTTGCAGATTAAGACCAACTTTGAGAGTAACCTCAACCTGGCCTTGAGGGGCTACAACGTGACGGCCGACCGGCACAGCGAGGCTGTCGACACCATCCAGAGAACTGTGAGTGCCCCAGGCTGGTGTGGCAGGGGGTGGGAATACTCAATACCCCCCACCCCGTGGTATTGGCATCTCTGTCATAGTGCTGGGGGTCCTTTTGCACCACTTTGGCTTTTTGAATTTGATAATGGGTGAGATGGGTTCCTGGAGAGGCAAGGCCAGGGGAGCCATGGGAGTTATGGTCAGTAGGGAGTCAGTACCTGGTGTGAACATATCCCTCAATGTGCTTCCCCCTCCAGCTGCACTGCTGTGGTGTGCAGAACTACTCGGACTGGGAGAAGACTGAGTACTTCTCCCAGAGGGGCATTCCCCGGAGCTGCTGCAAGAGCCAAGATGACTGCTCAGAGGAGGATCTGAAAGACCCAAGCAAAGCCAAGCTGAAAGTGTTTGTGGATGTAAGTTAAACTCGGAAACATCCCCTGCCAATCCTGAAGGTGGGGAGAGCAGAGCTGGGTGGGTGGAGAAGGGCTTTCCCTTCCTTAGGAGGCTTGAGGGGGACTCCTGTGCTGTGGATGTAGGGGAAGGGTATGGAGGAACAAGCCCTCCCTTGTGTCTGAGGAGCCCCCTCACTCCTTCATTGGAGGTCAGGGACCAGCTGGTCCCAAGTGTTTGTGCTGGGGCTTGTGTGTTTCAGAGAACAAGTGAATAAGGAAGTTATTTCCCAGTAAAGTTAATTTTGTCAGTGCTGTCGTCTCCCGACTGCTGTGCAAAGTCCTGACCTGGTGGTGAGTGTAGGTGACCTCATCAGGCAGGGACGGCCGGGGTTCAGCAAGGGGCGTTCCTTGGATGAGTCACCTTTCTGAACCCAGTGTTCCAGCTCCCGCTGGGCACAGCCCAAGGGCAGCACTCCCCGAGATAAGGTGGCTGCTGCTGCTGCTCTGCTGAGGTCTGCCTGTGTGGAACCATCTTCCTCTGGAGCTGCTGGTGCTCTGGGGAGGTGTCAGTTTGTGTTCCTGCGAGGTGAAAAATGCTGGACTCATGTGCTCACTTTCCATCCTCTGCAGGGTTGTTTTTTCCTGGTAACGTCAACAATGGAGTCAAAAATGAGCGTTGTGGCTGGAATCTCCTTCGGCATCGCGTGCTTCCAGGTAAATCTCCCTGCCTGGCCCAGGAGGAGCACAGAGTGAGGCCAGAGTATCTCCGGAGGTATTTAATTTCCGTGCAAATGTGTACAAAAGGCACGGCCTGTTTCAGCCAGGAAGGAGCAGCTATTCTGGTGGGTTTCCCCTGGGTTTAATCTCATCCCTGTGCTGTTTCTGGTCTCTCAAATCTTGGGCTGAAGTATCAGCTCAGTTTCCATGAGCCCAGGTTATTTGAGAGCTCCTGTCTGAAACAACCCACTTTTAAGAAAACCCGAGTGGAGCCTGTACTTTGCTGGTCAAAATCCCTGCATTTGCTGTTACCAGGGATCAAATAGCTCCTTTTCCTAAACACTGACCTGCCTTATTGTCAGGGAGGCAACTTGGCATCGCTTCTGCGTGGCTGGGTCCCTGTGAGCACCCGTGGGGCACCAGTTGTGCTGGTGACTTTCACCCTGCACACAACCTTACCCTGTGGTTGTGTCCTCTCCCTCCCGCTCCCCACGCTTGCCTGTACTTTGTCCCGTAGCTTCCTGCGGGAGCTGCGGCCACAGAGTGCTCGCCAGCAGGAAACGGGAGGCCCCTGCCCCCAGCTCTGCCACGCTGCTGCCGCCCCGGGGTTTCCCGAGGTGCCGAGGGGTTTCCGATGCACCGCAGAGGGAGCCATGGGATCGGGAGCCTCAGGACGGGCTGCCAACCCTGGCCTTTTTTAGCTGGCTTGTGGAAGCTCACCAGGTTCTCAGTGCTGAGCAGTTGCAGTGACCTTGCCTGGCCTTACCTTTTGGAGGGACTTCAACTCGCCCTCCCCTTGACCAGAAGTCGAGCTGAGCTTCGAGGCGCCATCCCCCGGGACTGCTGGCTGGCCACGCCAGCACGGGGACAAGGAGCCCTGCCAAGTTATTTCTCTAATAATGAGTGCGTCGCCGTGTGTTTCCCGTAACGGATGGGCTAAACTGGGGGAGAGACGGGAGCCAACAGCCCCTGGCTGCAGCTTGTGCTACCAAGTGCTGTTGGTTGTGGCTGGGAGAGCCTGAGAGCAGCAGCTGCTCTGCTGCACCCAGCTGCTCACCCCGGTCTCTTCAGCTGGGCTGTACTCACTGTGGGGTCACTGAGATATGACCGACACATGAACGGTGAGCTGCACACTCCCGGCTGTGAAATGATCTCAGCTGATGCCAGGTTTGGGAGCTGTAACCAGTTCGTGGCTCTTATCACAAGCCTTGCTGTGTTGTATGGCCAACAGGGACCCATCATGCAAATGTGCCTCTAACTTGGCTTGTGTAGGTCAAACTCCTGCAGGATCTGGCCCTAAATGTCTGTGCAGGGACTGGGAGGCCACGTTGTGATAACAGTAGCGTGTCCTTCAGATGCTGATGTGAAAACAGCAACCTCGTTTCCCCGCTGTCCTTGCAACAGGGAGAGGTGGCTGCTATTCTCTAGTGGCTGTGTAATTGGCCATGACGCTCCTGATATCTGTGTAATCTCCAAAATTACCATAAAACAGTAGATGCTCCATGAAGCAAAATGTAACAGGATGGGACATTGAACACCTCTTGTGAGGAGTTTGGTTGATGCCTGCCAGGATCCTTCATTTCAGCCTCTCTCAGTTCAAAGTAGGGTGCAGCAGCCCACGTTGTGGTTTGTAAATCCCACCACCCATCCTGGGATTTCATAAAACTGATGCTCTGGAGCAATTTGTTGGACTTTTCTTCTAAAACACTGTGTCTTGGTTTGGACTGCCTCTGATGTGGGGGGTTTTATTTTCTCTTTTTCAGCTGGTTGGCATCATTCTGGCCTGCTGCCTGTCCCAGTACATCACGAACAATCAGTATGAGATGGTGTAGCTGGCTCCCAGTGTCTGTGGCCAGGTACGTCTGTCCAGTAGTGTCAGCTCAGTGGGCTGCCTCTGTGCCCCTGGGGACTGTCAGCAAGTTGGCAGCTACCGCTTTTGGGAAATGCAGGGACAGAGGGCGCCTGTGAGACCATGTCTGCTCTGTCGTGGTAAGCTGTGTGTAAATCCAGCCTTGTCTGCTAACACGTTGTCTGGTGCATTGCAGGGTATGGTCTCCATGGCTGGGGAGGATGCCACCACCTCCAGTTTTCCTCTGGGTGCCGCTTTGTGAAATCTTGCTTTGAACTGACTGATCTTCTTCTCAAGTAGCTGATAGAAACGAGTGCAGCAGCTTTCCTGGTGCACTCAGGGACTTGTCTTAACACTACTCTGCTGTGCCACCGCGTGGGGTAATTAGCGTAGCTGTGGTGGTTACAGCAACTGCACTCCTCCAGGCACTGCAGCCCCGGCTCTGACCATGCTGCTGGCCTTGCAGGACTCTTGGTGCTCATCTTCAGTGCCTCTGTGGGGAAAGTGATGCTTTCCCTTGTCTCTGGCAGCCTCTCGATGTCCCTTCACTCTCTGGATGGGGATATTCTTGAGATGGGGCTATTGCCCTCTTAGAATACAGCCCTGCCTGCCTGGAGCCCTTGGCTCAGCAAGGTCTCGTCTGGTTGCCAAGCTCTCTCTCCTCCCTGCCCTGGGTTTTATATACTTTTGTAGTTGTACTTTTTTAAGTACAGGTTGTAGTGATTCTTTGTAAGCTGTAGTGAGGTTTGGTGATGTAGCTCCTGGTGCCTTTACCTTGGTAGGTGTCCTTGCACCGAGTCAGCTGTGACTTCATTGTCAGTATTATATGCTGCTTTAACTTGTTTTGTGTATCAAGTAGAACTCTTTTGTCCTGAGACACAATAAATACTAAGATATTTTACTCTATGAAACCTCCTTGGCTTTTCTTTTCATCTCCTGGAAATTTCTCTGCTCAAGTCACTGTAAAGAGCATCAATCCCCCTGGGAGGTGACCTGCTTGCCCCGGGCCAGCCAGTAACCTTTGGACCATTGCTGCTCATGTTTCTCTGATCCTCACTGGTGCACTTGCGCTTACAAATAACTTTTGTAATTGAATTTTCCTCATAACAGTGGTTGTGTAACAGTGCTGAAGCAGAAGGCCTGGAGCATCCCAGCCCAGGAGCTGGGCAGATGAGTTCAGCCCCACACCAGCATGTGCAGCCTCAGCCAGCCAGCTGATCGCTGAAGCAAAGGGCAGGGCAGTGCTGCTGGAGCTGCCTCTGTCCCTAGCCTCTCCCCAGGGCAAAGCAACGTGGATTAAACTTTTTGTCTGCTTTGTACGTCTCATCTTTGTGCTGTTTGGTCAGCAAGCCTTTATCTTACTGAGTGTGGTGCTGCAGTGGTGTGGTGAAGTTCCCATCCTGAGATTTTCAGATCTCAAGTGCCAAATTCACAAGGGCTTGGAGTGGCTGCTGGAGCTGTCTGTGCTGCTCTTGGGGAGGAGGCAGGCACAGAATGAGCAGTTAAGCTACAGGTAGAACTGGTGGCCTTTCATCAGCATCAGCCCTCTGGCAAACGCTGCTCTGGTGCTGGGTGAGCTGCCCCAGCCAAAATGCTGCCCCATGGTGTAGTAATCTACCCTTCATGGGCAGCTGTGTTGCTGATG
The DNA here is from genome assembly GCA_024611195.1 of Ceyx melanurus. Taxonomy (NCBI): domain Eukaryota; kingdom Metazoa; phylum Chordata; class Aves; order Coraciiformes; family Alcedinidae; genus Ceyx; species Ceyx melanurus. Next base: position 35,088 of record JANHGL010003502.1, on the reverse strand, counting down.
GAGGAACCTGAAAGGGAACATACCAAAATCCTTATGTTGTGTTTAACTTGGGTGAGTAAAACAGAGAGTTTCAGCAACTGTCTGGCTGAAAGGCTCTGGTGTTGAGATGGTGAGACACAGTGTGTCAGAGCACAGGAACCAGGCTGGAAACATTGGACAAGGATGGATGGATGGATGGATGGAGAGGGGGCAGGAACATGTGAGGAACAGGGCCAGGCTGTGACCACCAGAAGATGCAGATCATTTATATCTACTTATATAGTGCATATGTAAACTCCTTGCTTTAATTTGGAGAGACTTCAGTGACATCCTGGAGGTACAAGCATATGCTGGGGGAGGTGCCAGGCAGACTTGGGACTCTGCTGTCCTGACAAAGACACACCTTGGTGACCCAGCAGGACCCACTGAACCAGCACATGAGCAAGACAAGAGCCAGAACGTGGCATCTGGCATGAGCGAGGCCGTGAGCAGGGGCAGTGTGCATGGGAGGTGCACAGGGATGTTGGCCATCAGCCCTCAGTGCTGCTGCAGGCAGGTGTCCTGCTCAGGGCAGCTGCCATGTCAGCCACTTTTTCCCTCCTGCAGCTCAGGTTTGGCACATCTGGTGGTCACAGGGCTGTGGACAGCTGATGGTGCTTGGAGTCCTCTGCATCTCCACTCCCTTTGACTTTGGCTGCCCTGTTGCCCAGGGATTCCTTGTGCACCCTCCTGCCTCTGCCTTGCCCTTGCACTACACATCACTCATGAGGGAACTGGTGGCACTCCCGAGCCGTCACTGGGAGCTACCAAGCACATCAGAGCACACTGGAACAGAGGGCTGGAACATGCCAAAGAGCTACCAGTGCCGCCAGGGAGCAAATTAGGGGCCTCTGCACATTCCCGGTGAGGCGAGCGCCAGCAGTCCTGGTACCTGAGTTATGGATGCTCGTGACGAGGCAGCCAAGCAATTAGATCACTTCTCAGACCCATTAAGCATCACAGACTGAGACTAAACGACTTTCCATTTTCTTTGCAATCGCTCATACAAGACGTTTATTGTTTGCCTCTTGCTGCTCAGCATGGCGACGACGCACTCGAGCACGGCCTCCCCCGGCCCCACAGGAGCTGCACAGGATGCCCAGGGTGAGCCGGGCAGCACGTGCTCGGTGAGCACTTGGCATCTTGCACGCTCAGCAGCAGTCAAGCAGGTGATGACCTGCACATTGGCCACATCAGGGCATATCCAGCCGGGTGGTGACGCTGCAGGTGGGCGCGGGGCAGCACCCAAGCGTCAGGTGCTGCGTGGCGGGTGCTACACCCTGCCCAGCATCCGCGCGATCCACCAGTTGCAGGGCATGATGATCCGGCAGATGACCCTCCCACCCTGGTAGCAGTAGGGGTAGGGGTAGTAGCCCAGGAGGGGCTCGCAGACCCGCCGGCAGTAGCGGTTGGCACGGCGGCACTGGGCACAGCAGTAGCCTCGCTCGTCCCACAAGGGGTGGAATTCCAGCCCGTTCTCTGACTGCCGGGAAGAGCCAGTGTCAGTGTAGCGTGGGGGAAATGTGGCTGAGGAGCCCCAGGAAAATGGCCAGGACACCCCAGAAGCATGGGAAGAGCACCCTAGGAGCGTGGCCAAGGCATCTCAGAAGCCTAGATAGGACATCTGAATGAGCACAGCCAGGGCACCCCAGGAACATGACCAGAACACCCAAGGGACATAACCAGGATACCCCAGGAGCACAGCCAGGGCATTGTAGGAACATAGCTAGGATATCCCAGCACATGCCCAGGGCACCCCAAGGTGTAGTTCCCCACACTCACATAGTCATTGACAGGCAGGTCCTCCTCAGTCAGCTGCCGTGCCCGGCGCTTGGGCCCTGGCTGCACATCCTTCTCACCCTCCTGTTCACTCCTCCCATCCAACCAGCTCTGGTTGTCTACAAGCAGCTCAGGGTCTTCTTCTTCTGCCCCTTCAAGGTTGGCCAGCTCAGGAGCTACAGGAAAAGCCCAAACGTTGCTGTCAACAACTGGGGAGCAGGGGGACAAATGCAGCAGCAGGAATTAATGTCTCTACCAAAATTTGGTGTCAAGGTAAAAAGAAAAGACCACCAGCAAATCAGCTGTACTCCAATGCCTCCTGCTCTTACCAGGGAGAAGGGCTGTAGGAGGTAAGATGGCAGGAGGAGGGTGTAGGGAAGATGTAGTCTGTCCCCACCCTGTACTCATGGGTGGGGATGTGCTGCAGGTGCAGGGAAGCACGTCCCCAAGGTGGGCTCTGCTTCTTGGGGGAGGTGCAGATTTGTGGAGCCCCAGCAAGATCTGTGGCTGATTAGGCCCAGCTACAGCACTCACAGCTTACATAAGGCCAACAGTGACACTGATTTCCATTGCTGGAACTCAACTGCAGATGGGGTCTAACAGCAGGGACTGAGGAAGCAGAAAGGGGACAGCAGCTGAGGATAGCAGCCTCTCTCTGCATTGAGACTCTCTGATGGCCACTTGCTCCCAGGACCATGGATGGCCATGAGCTGACTGGTACCTGCGGGGGATGAGATGTGCCTCTGCGGCTGCAGAGCAGAGAGAGTTTTCTCAATGGGGGTTTTTAAACTAGCTCATTCGGCTCGAAGTGGGTTAGAGGCAGCAGGTAATTACACCGGCAGATCTCAGAGGCCACAACCTCTGCGAGGGCTGTGTAGTGAGCAGCTGGAGGTGGCAACCCCGTTGTGTGATTTAGATGCAGATGTCTGCTCACGCTCTGATGTTCATGTGGTGATGAGAATTTAGGCGTCCCAGTTTCCAACAGTGCTGGCTGCTTTGCAGGTACAAAGGGTTGTGGGTTTTTTTTCCCGTTGTTATGAGGAGGGTGGCCACTCTGCAAAGCACAGACTGGCAGACACAAGAGCTTTGCAGAGAGAAACTTCAGCCCTTGCTCTTACGTGGGCCATGCTTTCTCATGGTCATGGCCAACAGTGCAGTGAGGCTGTGGAAGTGGGTTCCCCCCATGTTGCAGTGGGGGACATGGAAGGGGGGGCATGGGTGGGTGGTGGGGCTGTTCCCAGTGAAGGGGCTCATGAGTACTTTGGAGAGGAGATTGTTCCTCATACCTGCTATTGGAGTGGGATGGATCCAGTAGATGGTCACGTTTCTACAGATGTCAAAGATTTTGGAGCTCTTCAGGAACTCCTTGTTCTGTATGGGCTGTTCTCCAGGAACCCAGACCATAGACTGCTCAAAGTAGGTGGTTGTGATTTCTTCTCCCTGGAATAAGAGATTTCACCCTGGAAGAGTGACACACCCTCTCCCTACTGCTGTCTGCTTCTCCTCCCCTTGAATTACCCCTTGGCACCTCTCCACTCACAGAGAGCAGCTGGACTTATCTGCCTTGGCTTCTGGTACTCTATGGGTGTACATGCAATACCCTGCTGATCCTTTCACAGGGAGACCCATCATAAACATTGTCCTTCCTGTCTGTGTTCAGCCAACACCACCCTGCTCCCTCCTCCCTCTGTTCATCACGCTTCAAGTTCCTCCTCCTGTGCAGTCTCCACCATCTGGAAGAGCCTTCTGGAGCACCCCAGCTCATTTAAAACCCAAGATTAAAACATCTCCTCTCTGCTTTGCTCTTACTACATAATTTCTTTCTCCTTCTGCTACCGGTTTTGTGATTGAACACTTTAATTTATTCCTCACAGAAATTCTTTGCACGGCTGTATTCTGTGATTTATCCCACGTGTCTCTGCCATTGCATTAGTCCATGGTGTGTTTTGGCAGGCACTTAGGGAGGGAGATATATAAAGATTATTGGATGGGTCTGTGCTGAGCTATCTGCTAAGGCAATGTTGTGTATGTTGGTTGTGGTAGCCCATAGAGAAAGCTGTCAAATGGTATTTTTGTCTCCAGAAGGCATCTGGAGTTGTATTTCTCTTTTATAGGGTTTTTCCTTATGGCTTTGGGAAGTCTTTGGAAAGGGCCAACACAACCTGACCTAGTCTGAGTTGTTTTCCTGGGGCTGGGGAGGTGCTGCCTGAAGGACCTGGCAGCATGCAGGCTCTGGGAAGAGATGACTGGAGCTTAAATCTACATTTATCTGGTTGGGTTTTACATTTCAGCTCTCTACCCGGGGCAATGTTCTGCTAAAGCAGAAGTCATATCCCTTTTACGACGGTAGCCAAGAAGATCTATTAGCTTCTTACGGCATAATCAAAGAATCGGTGTCTGGAAATTTGGGTCATGATTCAGGGAAATGTTTCTGCCCACGCTTCATTTCAAACATGTGTCCTGCTGGTGTTCTATCTGCCATGGCTTCCTTGCGGGAGATTCATTCTGCTAACATCCTTTGTCTCACAAACAGAGACGTGGGAGGGCTGTATCATGAGGCTGTGCCACCTCCAGGGTCTCAGGGATGGGGACAGGGGACAACTGCTTTCCAGGGACTGAGCCATCACCTCAGTTTACCCTGTCAGAGAAGGGTTAAACTATGGAGTCAAACACTTTTTCCCACAAGGTTTGCAAAGCACGAGACCCCATTCAGGAGGTTGTGGAGGGCAAAACTGAAATGGGTGTAAGAAGCACTCAGGCACGTTGATGGGAGGAAGGTCCATGCAAGACAGGGAGGTGGCCCCAGCCTGGTGCTTCTAACCCCCCATGGCTGTACACCAACCTCTTCCTCAAATTGCATTTCTTAAATGCAGCTGCTCGTTTAAATTCATTACTTCTGCCTCATTCTGCTTGAGAATATGAGGCTTAATTCTCGGAGAAAACAATTTGATTGACTTTTTGGTGCCTGCTAATCCTGAGCTGCCTTGCGACCTTTTGACTACAACAGGATTATTGTTCTTGATCTCCAGTACTGTGCCGAGAGGTTTTTGTGTCGGCTGTCTAATCCCATCTCTTTCCACTTGTTTTTAGAAACAATCCTCTGAAATAAGATCATTTTATGAAGCGATCACAACTCATTATTTCTATATTGTGGCATCTCTGGGAAGCCTGGAGCAGATGGGAGAGTGGTGGGGACGGTGACTATACTCCCAATGTCAGGGAGAGGTGTGGGTCCCACCAGAGGTGACCTGTTTTATTCACCTACCTCAAGCTCAGGGATCTTGGCCTCTGTTGTCTCAGGGAAGACTTTAGTCTGAGTTTTGATGAAACATTTTTGAAGTCCCACAAAGAAGATGCCAGTTATTCCCTACAGCATCAAAACAAACACCAAAAAGCCGTCAGGGCAATGCAAGAGGATAAATAACCCCGTCATATGGAGGGTACAGCTGGATGAGGGTTTAGTCCTGTTTTTCCTGGTGATGTTTTTGTGCAAACTCCGATCAGCAGCAGTGCTGAGATGTACTAACAGGTTCTCCTAAGGGATATTGTATTTTATGGTTTGGGAGAATTGGGCTTTTTACAAATATTTGAAGGCAGATAGTCATAAAATGTTACTTTGCTCCCCTTCTCCTTATAACTATCACGAGCTCTCGTTATCATAAATAAAAGTATGCAGAGTAGCATCTGACCGTTATGGTTATATGAACATTCAGCCCCCAGTTCCTGCTAGGCTATTAGCTGAAAATTTTGCCATATGTCACTGCGCAGGGTATTTCCCTACAAATTTTAATTAGGTTTCAGAGAGAGCCTACAACATTGTCATGAGGTTTTAATGCTCTCCAGACAGACAAATGTACTGGGCTCGGATAGATTTATGATGATTGCGTTCCTTTGCAAGGGTAAATCCAATAACTAGGTCTTGCTTTTAAGATGTATTTCATTGGAACTGAATCACATTGCTATTAAATACCGGTGGAAGCTTATGTAGATACACATCTCCTTTCCTTCAAGAGCATCTCCAGAGAGTCTGCATTTGGGCATTGCTCTCCCTGATGCAGAAGCAAATTGTCCTGGGGCTTGCTCCAGTGAGTCCACAATGTCCTAAGGGACTCCACTGGTCCTGCTGCAAGATTACAGGCAGTCTCCCTGGGACAAACTCTGCTGCACTCACATTTTTGAAGTCATGGATCTCCAGGATTTCCTCACTGCCGTTCCCACTCCTGAAGGTCTCCGTCCTGGCCAGGGGGTCAATCTCCATCACAATCTTCTTCTTCTCACCATGGCTGAAGAATGTATGTTCCATGTCATAAACCTGTGAGGGACAAAACCATTCAGGGGGTGGCTCATCCCCAACCTGATTTCACATGCCAGCCAGTGGGCAAGCAGGATAGTGCTGGATGCATGACCACTGATGCTGGGTACCCTGACAGGGCCTGCTGCTTCCTCATGTCATCTGGACAGTGCAATGAGAGGCAGCTCCCCGTCGCTAGTGCTGAAAAGAAGGGAAGGATGGGGCTAGGCTGTGGGGTAACACGTGTGTCAAGCCTTGGACAAGATGCTCCTCCCATACTTGCACCAGGAGCTTTGCCACAGCTCAGCCTTTGCCTGTGCTTTCTGTGTCATGAGCCTGTTTATCTCCCAGGCTGGACTGAGGTCCTGAGTCCAGGTCACCTCTTTTTCCCTTCTCCCTGTCATATTTGCTCTGTCACTGTATCCGTGGCTCACTTGCTCCATCACTGTGTCCCCCGTGTCCCTGGTTTTCTTCCTCCACCGTGTCATCATTCCTTCTATTCTGTGATTCTGTCATCCCTGGCTCACTTGCTCCATCTCTGCGCCTTCTGTTTTTTCCTGGAAAAGCAGAGGTAAAAGCTTCTTTCTGCCTGGGGGAGATCAGGGATTGCCTGTGGATTAAAGACCTCCTCGAGGGCTGCTGAAGAGCTTCGGGGCGTAGCAGCCGGCTTCCCGGCGGCACTCATCCCCGCGGGGAGCCGGGCTGAGCAGCCCTCTCCTCCTCGCAGGTGCTCGCCACACTCCGCCAGCCCAGCAGCCCTCCCGTCTCCGCGGATGCCCGACCCTCAGGGGATGAGTAGCGGCAGATGCTGCTTGAAGCACAGAAATTATTCTGCTGGCACGGTGAGAACCGGAGAGCTTTCGGGAGTCTCGTTTTTCCCATATCAAACGGTGTCGTGTGGAACCAAAGGGCTTGTGCAAAACCCCTCGAGTCCACAAGGCAGAGGGGAGAGATGGAGGCACAGGGATGGGAAAGCCCAATTTGTCCCCTGGCACAGCCGTGGGACTGAGGAAGGAGCCCCCTGTCCCTGCAGCAATGCCCCAGCGAGGGACAGGGGGTCTGCCTGCAGTCCCAACCTAACTCCTCTTTCAAGGTCCCATCTCTCCCCATCAGAGTTCAAAGCCTCTTAGCAATGTTTCAGCATCAGCATCCCAGTTTTGCAACCAGTGGAGGAAGCCTCTGCACAGTGCAGGTTTAACCCTTTACCCCTGCTTAAAATCAGGAAAGCAATGTGCACCTTGGCAGCCATGAGCATCTCCTGTTAGTCAGCAGGAGGCTTTTATAAAGATATATAGCTGTCATTGGATTTTACGCTATGGTAAAAGTAGTCTGAAGCCTAAAATGTCTGGAAGGCCACCGGGTTTGACTGACAAAATGTGCACGGTGCCATAAATCTCTTCTAGGAGGGTAGGATCCCGGGTGGCACCTTACCTCTGAGTGCCTTTCCATTACGAAGAATTACTTTTTCCAGTGCACTGGCCAGCTAATCCATTTGGGTTTTGCCGGCATCGTGCTGCTCAGAGAGCTGTGAGATGCTTTATAGGGCTAAAAATGACACTTGCTCACGAATTGTTGAAATATGTCCCCCTTCGAGGCCGGAATGAGCCCCTCGTTAGCTGACTCATCGCCTTCGCTCGCCGGCCGGCGCGGATGCTGCTGTGCAGAGGGCAGCGCCGTGTCCAAGGCCACCCCTCAGAGGAACAAGTTGTCTTTAAAGGTTTTGGTTTTTTTCCCACTCTCCAGTTGCGTGAAGGCAGCTCAAAGAGTTTTTTGTTCTTTAAAGGGTTTAATTCCCCTTTATATTTCTGATGATTAGGAATTTCCAACCTCCTCTGCCCTGCTGTTCCTGGAGGACTTCCTGGCGTGTTGGAGAAGCCGCTGCCCCACGGCCGCAGAGCATGCGGTGATGTTGAACTCCCGGAGCATCAACCTGCAGCTCCACCACAGGAACATCTTTTCAACCTTGGGCTTTGCTCACCTATCCATCAGACATTGTAAAGGGCTTTCAGAAATACTGATGGGCTCCATCATCCACCAGTGCCCACCAGGGAAGATGCTGAGGGCTGGTGCTCTGGAATCTCTCAGAGGCTGTGGCAGTGGCCCTGCTGCCAGCTCAGAGAAAAACTCCCCTCAGGGGTTAACAGCCTCTTCCCACCATGACTGGCACAAACCCTGTTTTTCAAGGAACAGTAGAGACTTTATAACCATCTTGGCAGGAGCCTGGACACACATATGGCTTTTATTGTTCTTTCTCTTCTTTTCTTTTTGAGGGTATTTATTTCTATTTGCTGATAAGAAGACAAAGTTTTTGGCGAGCAGAGCGCTTCCTGTGAGGAGGAGGAAGGTTGGCAGGCTAGTGCAGTTCCAGCACGGGGCAGAAAAGACAGGAGAGATGCCACCATGAGAAAGAAGCTGCCTTGGCTGCACACTGGAATTTTGGAGATGGTCTGAGAGTCAGCAGAACCTGCTGACCCCTGGGTGCAAAGCGAGGCCTCCTGGGTGAGCACAGAATCTGAAAGGGGAGGAGGATGAGGAGCACTGAGCAGGCCATTCTCTTCAAGATTAAGCCATTTGCTTGGGGTATGAGATAAAAAACAAACGGATTTGTGCAGAATTGCCACGATGCTGGGCAAGAGTGGGCAGAGATTTATGGGAGCCGTGCAGCCCCACTGTTGCCCCCAGCACACTCGGCACTTACAGCAACGTGTGTCTGGGGAGCTGGGAATAAATGAGCCCAATCCAGTTAGCAAGAGCTCCTCCAAAAGCTAATCCATCTCACCGTCCCCTCACATTGCAGACACATTAAAGTAAGAAATATAATCCGTGACAATCAATCACCGCTGCGTCCTGGCTTTCTCTCCTCTTTATGCGGTGGCATAATGACTTTTCCACCAGTTTCTGGCAAGATAATTGAAATGAAATGGAAAATATTTTCTTATTTGTCATAAAATTTGCTGCTGGTGAAATAAGAGTAACTTTAACTCTTCGTGGCGTAGCTCCCATCCCCTGTAATTGTCAGTTAAGGAAAGAATGTGGTGACAGAGAAAAAAAAAACCCAACCCAACAGCCTGTATAAAGTAAAAGCTAGTTATGAATAATACAAAGATTTTTAAAAGTTCCATGAATACTTGTGGTCTAAGAAAATGCACTTTGTAAGTTGCCTGGGTTTAGGGGTGTAGTTAAAAGTTTCAGTGAGTCGGGGATGGGGAGGCAGCTCTGCCTGGAGAAGCAGCACCCAGAAATGCCAGATCAGAGAGTTTTTACTTACTTTTCTGGGTGTTGGGTTCCAGAGACACTTGACACCAAAAAAGATCAGAATAAGAGAAATGAGCAGCACGCTGAGGAGCAGCCCACAGATCTGGTATCTGGTGCAGGTCTTCTTCCGCGACTTGGATGCTCCTGCCTAATTAATGACAAAACAGCGATAGCCAGAGGTCTGCTGATGGCTTGAGGAGGGACGAGTTCACCCGCATGGCAATCGTTGGGCACGGTGACAAGCTGAGGGGTGGCAAAGCAAGCCATGAACTTACGGCCAGACAGCGGCAGTCCTCCGGGCTCTCCCGAGCGGTCCCTCCCATGGTCTCTGCCGTGTGCGAGGACGCGGAGCCTGCTCTGAGGTGGAGTTTCAGAGTCTCTGGGCTGCACATGCGGCAGGAAGGCTGGGAACCGCCGCCCCCGTGACGGTGGCAGCCAGCTCTCCCCCATGGCCTGCTGGGCCTCGGCAGCACCCGCCACACTTGCTGTTAGCAGGGGACAAGCAATTCCCACGCCTTTGGAGACGAGCCCGCACGAAGCTCTGCTGCCCGGTGTCCATGGGCCACGTCCAGGGTCCCAGCTTTTTGTTTTATCTCTGCTCCTGCCCTTCGCTTCTGCCTGGGTGCTGATGGCTGGAGGTGCCCAGGCTGTGCAAGGACTCCTGGGCTCCCCTGGAGCTCTGGGGGTCATGGACACTGCTGCTCTCAGGGGCTGCTCGCTGTGTGCAGGGTTGTTCTGCAGATGGGACGTCCCAGGAGCTGCTAGTTGGGAACTGTGTGGCAGGAGGTGGGGGCAGGTGTGGGCATGGCAGTGCAAACATGTTTGCATGATCATGTGACTGTGCATGTGCATGCATGTGTGAGTATGCATGAGTGCATGTGCATGCATGATTACATGTTCGTGTACATGCATGTGTGTTTCTATGTGTGCATGTGTGTCTGTGTGTGAACACATAATGTGCATGTGTCTGCGTGCACATTTGCATGTCTGGGTGTGTATGTGTGCATGCCCTTGTGTGTGCGTGGGTGTGTGTGTGTGCCTTCCCTGGCTGCCAGCCCTCAGCAACACAATGTGAAGACAGAGCTCTCCCCATGGAGGGCTCAGGCATCCTGCACCCGCTGTGTGCAAAGCCTTGCCCCAGAGTTGGCCTAGCCAGGAATTTCCTGGCTAATTTTTTTTTCTTTCTTACGTAGAAAAATTTCCATTTGTTGACATCGTATCATTTCTTCATGGAAATGAACCCATCTTAAGAAAGGCTTTCAGAAATCCAGCGTGAAGTTTCCAGTCTAAACAGGATGAGGCTCCCTGGTGTAGAGGAGCTAGCATGTACTGTTTTTTCAAGCTGTTTACTCTCATAAAACCCCAGAGTGCATCCTGCACTAATTAAAATTGCACTGAAAAAAAGAGAGAATCCATGTCAAGTTTTGCTCAAGGTGAGAAATGGAGGAAAACAGTTGTTTTTAGTGGGTCCAGTGCTGATATGGTGAGCATGTCGGGGCATCATCCCTGCCTGCATCCCAAGGGGAAATCCAAGCGGGACAAAAGCAGAGTTGCTGAATAGCATGGGGAAAGCCTTGGGAAGGTGTGTGTGTGGTGGGGGAGGGTGCCCTGGTGTGTGTCAGATACCTACAAAGGGGCTGGGGCTCCTGAGATGGTCGGAGTTCCTCACCCCTAAGCCAAGGGACAGCTCTGGGACCAGCTCCCCTTCCCTTAACTCGGTACCGATTGCTCGGGGATGTGAAACTCATCGGGGTTTTTAATGTTTGAAAGGTCAATAACAGAAGGGAATTAATTGATGAGTGAAAGACATCAGGTTATTTGGAGGAGAAAACTCACTTTTTAATGGAAAGAAATCACAATAAGTCTTTGAAAACATCTGAAAGGTTTTGGAAATCTAAATGCAGCAAAATCTGGGCAGACACCAAGTTTGTCTTTCTTTACTTTTCACCAGCAAGTTTCACCTCCAAAGCTTTTGTTATTCACTAGAAACTGAAGTATCTGAGAACAGTTTCTTTTCCTGTCAAAATTATAGCTTCAAAGGAAAATTTTGGAGCAGCTCTACTGAAAGATGGCTATGATTACAGGAAAGAATTACAGCAATGCTGCTAAGCAGACATAATTGATCAGCATAGCAGCGATCTTCACAATATCCCCCACTCAAGGCACAGGAAACACTGCAAATACCACTCGTAAACCAAATTAGGCATTATTATTTTATTACTGTTGTAAGGTAAATGTCAAGCTTTTAATGGCAATCACTGTAACTCCGGCAGGAGTCGGGCGTCTGAATTAGCTGGAAGAGGTGAAAAACCTCCCAGGGCTGGGAGTTAATAAAACTCAATAAATATCACCAGTCCCTTCTAGTGCTTGGTGGGTGGTGGGGATGGAGTGGCTGGGGTGAGCGGCAGGAGGTGCAGTGGGGAGGTGAGGGGTGCTGGGGAGGTCCCCCTGAGGGGTCCCACCCCTGAGCTGGAGACTTTGCTTTTCTGCAGCCTGCAAAACTGGGCACTGCTGGCCCAGAGGGATGGGGAGTAACGGCAGTGAGCACACACTATGCAGGCACACACATGCACACACACATGCACATGCAGCCCCAAAGCCAGCTCAGCCCCCTGCATCTGGCCCCCGTGCAGGGCAGGGAGCAGGATGAGAACCCTTTCCACTGCCACTCTCCATAGAGAGTGTTATAAATATCCAGCCTTGAACCAGAGGTTTGACAGCAGCAAAACCCTGTGCAATCCAAACTGTCCTTCCCCTCGGCAGCTGTGGGCTGTGTGACAGCTGCTGGATCCCAACAAGGGAGACAGATACTTGGGATGCAGAGAGGGACAGAAAGTGTAGGATGACGCTGGTCAAGAATGCTTTATTTTTACCCCCATTCTCCAATTCTCTAGCTCAGCATTCAGGGTTTCAGAGAAAGAAAAAAACCCAATGGATTTTCCATGAATAGAAAACAATTTTGGGGGGAGAAAAACCTCAGTCTCTTTAAGATGACAATCAGGTTCTCTGTATAAAAAGCAGTTCAGATGGATATCTCCCATCAGTGCCAATGAAGAGGGAACAATCACTAATTTTCCTTGAAGCTAATGAGCGCAAGCATATATGACAGGGGAGAATTTAATCTGATGTGAACTGAGGAAGAGAAGCAATACTGATATTAATGTGTGACTAATTGATACCCAGAAGAACATTTGAAATGATTAAAAGGCATTTGATTTTTATACAGGACAATAAGAGGCTCATTGGCTATGACTGGTGCATCCTTTCAGTTTTCTACTTCTTGCTCCAATTTGCCCAGAAAAAAAATCTATCATATCTGCAGCGTAGCTTGACTGCTGCATAAAATCTCTGTGACTGGAAATGTTAGACCAAAAAATTCCTCCTGGACAGCACAAAAGTTCATACATGGTGTGAGAGGGGGTGAGAAGAAATAAAATAGGTCCCTGAACCACTAAAAAGCAGCTCTGCAAAGCAGTGGGGCTTGGACAGCAACCTCCAGCTGAAAACCCATCGTGATTAATATGGTGCTCTTTGTTATAATGAAAAACCCATTAAGGTCAGTGGCAGCATCTCTGAGCAGCACTAAATTGGAACGATGGAGACAGTAAAGTTAAAAATGAGCCATAATATTAATGTGGATAGTGAATTAATTGGGCAATTCCATAGGTAGTAAGTAAATCATACCATTTACTGCAGGACGCGGTGCCTTGCGGCTCTTGCTGCAGAGTAGTGGGGTGGCAGCAGTCCTGGATGGATCTGGGGGGAGGGCACAGACCCACAGTGCCTGGGGGGGACCCTCTTTGTCTGCCCCTGCCAGCCTTTGCCCCTTGTTGGGTGCTGCTGAGTGGTCTTGTATGGGGAAATGCCTTTCATTTTGCTCTTCTGGTGCTCCAGACCCAAAATAAGTCCAGAGCACTGTCTGGGATGCTGTATCCATGGTCCAAGGTGTCTGTCCCCTGGTCCTCAGCTGTGGTCCAAGGTGTCTGTCCCTTGATTCTGCAGCCATGGTCCTAGGCATCCGTCCCTTGATTCTGCATCCGTGGTCCAAGGTGTCTGTCCCCTGGTCCTCAGCTGGGGTCCAAGGTGTCTGTCCCTTGATTCTGCAGCCACGGTCCAAGGTGCCTGTCCCTTGGTCTCTTCAGCTGTGGTTCAATGTGTCTATTGCCTGGTCCTGCAGTCACAGTCCAAGGTGTCTGTTCCTGTTTGCTGTTGAGGAGGGTTTGGGCAGGGTGCTGATTTATGGAACTGCTGTTCTCCTGGGTTATCTGAGTCTCTCAGGAAATGCTTCCTCACCTTCGGGAGAACGTGCAGTGCCATCAGGCAGCCCTCTGCCATCTCCTGCTGCTTTTGTGTCTTGGGCTGGGTTCAGGGATTCATAGCAGGGTGAAGATTTTACACACATGTTGGTCAGCTGCTGACTCCCTCTCCACATCCAACATCCCGGACAGCAAAAAGAGAAAGGAGAAACTCACATATGAAAGGAAATGGCTCATTAGCCAGTTCCCGATTACACAGAACTGTCTCTGCTTCAAACTGTCCCACTTTCTGTAACATTTGCCAGATGAGAGGAGAAAACCTCCTCTTATCAACTAGCCACATATGGCCTCAGCTGAAGGGAGGTTTTGGTAATTGGCCTATTCATCATTCATTGTTTATCTTAAGTTCACATTGTCATAGGGAACTCCAGAGACAGCCTTGATTTAAGTTAAGAAACTTAATCATCATGATAAAATTGCTCGGGGAGTTGGACTTCATGTTGGAGATGCACGTGGCCATGTGGCACTCTGGCAGCCTGTAGCCACAGCAGATTATTCAAAGCTGACAAAGCTTTTGGAGAGAATAGAAAAAGATAAATTCATGGTGGCTGTTCTGACGGAGCTGCTCAGAAAGTTATTGCCAAAGACACACACTTCTCCTTGCTTACAGCCCATGAAAAATCCTGCTCCTCCGAGCTCGGAGGTGCATCTACCTCATTGCTGCAGTTGTGACTCCCTCATCAACAGAAGTTACTAACAGTGCTGCAGAATTTTATCCAAATGCCAGTTTAATCTTGATAAATAACAATTTCATATCTCTGTTCTACTAGACGAGTACACGGTTTTATTTCAAGCACTTCACTTTTCCAGAGACGCTTCCCTGTGCACCAGGTTTAGTTCATCTATAGAATATGTGCTGAGCAGTTTTTATTTTCACGAGGCTTCAAGTATCTGGTAATGCAGAGATCAAACCCATAATCCTGCACTATCGTAAGTCACTTCTCCCAGTAAAGAGCTGCTTCCTACCGGGAGCGCTAAAATGTAATTGAAAGCTACGTGTGTATCGGTGTCACACCAAAAAGCACTTTATTAAAAATAGTTTAAGGGTTGTTAGAATCTGAAGGAAGAGTTTACAGCTCCCCTTGGATGTGTGAGAAAGGAAACCAGGAGGAGGAGAACTTGAGGAGCGAGGGCTCGGGGGTCTCACTCCGCCCTGCGGGAATCGCTCCCTCGGTTGTTGTTGGGTTCCACAGTCCTGGCAGCAGGGGGGTGCTGGGGGTGATGCAGGTGCTCTGCTGGCAGCAGCTGATTGCCAACCCACTTAGTTAGAAGCGGGTGATTCCATGTCCAATGACCGTGTCAGAGGTGAGGGGGAAAGGAGGTGGATGAGGCCAGCCTGGTCTCTCCAACTGCTGTTGTGCTGCAGGTGTGTGGGTCCATCTCAGAACAGATGGATGCTCTGGGCTTCTCCTGCAACAGTGATAAGCCCATCAGTGTGGGGGGAGGCACCAGGGCACCCTTAGAGGGACTGCAGTGTTCGTGTCACACTTCAGTTGTGAAGGTGACAGTGGGAAACCTGCAGGGAGAAGAACATTTTTGGTACAAGTGGCTGCATCTTGCTGGCATCCTGCAAAGGGAATAGCCAGTGCTTTATCACTGCTTAGTAAACCTAAAATATTTAATATAATATATTGAACATTTTCTACTGAATCTGTTCAGTATCACACAGGCTTCTGTGTTATTTTAGTCACTTGATACAGGTATTAATGTTGTTTACTTACTAAAGCAAGTAAAGATGGAGTTGAGATTATTCTTCAATGCTACTAATCAAGAAAGAATCCATTAAGCTGAAGGCTTTGAACACAGTTAATTTTTCTTTGATTGTCATTCCATCTCCCATTGATGGCCTCTGCAATTAATTGTGTTGTGATACCAAAAGTATCATTTTCCCTTGTACTGAGACCACATTGAGCCACAGCATCCCAGCGATGGGAGGATGAATGTCCTGGCCTCTCAGGTGTACTGAGGCTCCTGGGGACACCTTGAGGCTCAGGAGATGAGGGTTTGCCTGGTTGTTTCCCAGTGATGTCTCCATGCAGCATTACCTGCTCCCTCAGTGCCTCGAGCTCAGCCGCTGCCTCTTTCTCAGCTCTTATTTGCACAGTCAAGATGTTCACAGCTCTAGGGGCCTTTGGGGAAAAAAAAAAAAAAAAAAGCAAAAAAAGCAGCTATTTAAAAAAATCAATCAAATAAAAACAATGAACCAAAGCCAGCATGATTGTACATCTCTGCCCCCCCCAGAAAGAAGCAGGGGAAGGCTCTGCAAGTCCATGAATTTTGGGGTTCATCAGCTGGTGCTGATGCCAACTGGCTCCCCTCACCAGGGTGGCCCTGGGGATGCCCAGGTTTTGCGGGGGGGGGGGGGGGCACTTCAGCCATCTTTGCTTCCACATGAGGCACCAGGTGCTCTCCATTGGCAAAGCTGCTGCTCACAGGATATGTAGGGGATGGGGGGCTGCCTGGGAGTGGCTTTTGGAGGCAGCCACGTGCTGAGGCTGCTGCCCAAGTGGTGGCAAGCCAGAAGGCTCCTGGTTCTTCTGGGCTGTGTCTGGTGGTACTGGTGGCTGCCAAAGGTTGTCCCAGGTGCTGATGTCCCACCTTGACTGGGGACCCTGAATGACTCGGCTATTGTCCTCTTGGGAGGTGCCTGAGTCCCAGTGCACTGACCCCTGGGTGGGGGTCCCTTGAAGACTCTCCTGGGGTTTGTGGGAGGGCTGGTTTGCAGCCTCTGTGCTGCTGTGGCTGCTCCCATTCTGTGCCCTGCAAGCTTCCTGCCTCCTTTCCCTGCAGCTGGGCTGGCTGTAGTTCAGCCCTCTCCTTGGTGAGTCTCTGCTTTTGGGATTATGATTGCACACGTGTGCTGTATCTGCCCTCGCCTCCCTCCCGATGTACCCAGAGGGGCTCAGCTCTCTGCCACAACCCTTGTCTTCCAAAGTGTCTCTGCAGGGGGCTGAGCCAGCCCCGTGTTCCTCTGGATCAATCCAGGCATGCAGAAAGCATCTTCATTGCCTCCTCTCAGGTGACACCTCCCTTTCTTCTCTCTCCTTCTCTCTTGCTGAGGCTTGTTTTGTTGGTTTTTTTTTTTCTTAACATTAAAGCTTGAAGCTCCATCTCATCCTCTTTCTCTGCTCTCCCCTTGTTATACCTGGAGGGATGTTTTTTTTCCTTGCCTGCCAAGGTGCTTCCCTTCTGTTGGATTTTTCTCTCCTCTTTTGCTTTGTTCCTGCTCTTCCTCCTGTTTTCTCTCACCTCTTCCTTGCTCTTTCTGTCTCTTTGCCACCTGCCAAAATCATCTATTGCTCCTCCAGCATCTCCCCTCTCCCCGGCTGTCTTGGCTCCGTGGCAGGAGGGGGCTGCAGCCCCTAAGAAGGGAGAGGTACCCCAATGGTGCAGCCCCTGGTTCTGGGGTCTGCACCCTGGCTTTGCCCATGGTGAGGTCTTGGCTGGCAAGTGGAAATTCTCTGGAGATCCTGCTTAACTTTGCTGTCAGCTGTGGTGATTGCTTTCTGCCTTTTTACACTTTTTTTTTTGTCCTATGAGAAACTACTTGCACAAGAAAGCACATTTTTCTTGCTTACTGGGAGTTCCTGTTTGTCATTTTTATAAATCAGTGTTTATTGGCCTAATTATTGTAAATGCAGAGCCCTATAAAGGTGACTGTGATTGCAATATCTGATAATGAATTTTATAACAAACCTGCTGAGCCTGAAAGCTGCCAGCAGGAAAGACATTATGTCAGGTTAATGACAGAGAGGAGAAATCCTCCCCAGAAAGCTGCTTTTTTTTTTTTTTTTAAAGCATGAAGGGTCTCTGATGGAGGCTGCTGGGATGGAGCACCTCAGGCTGGTGGGGTCTGGCCCTTTAATGCTGCACCCTAAAGCTTTTGGGGTTCCTTCACTGCTTCCCTAGCCTTGCCCTGATAGAGAGATGCTTTGGGGATGGAGAGCTGTGAGAAGGCTTTTGGCTCCTGCCAGGCTCAGACCCCAGACATCAGGCAGCAGCACCCAGAGGTGCTCGTGCTCATGTTCCCTCCCATCTGACACCCCCACCATGCAAATGCTGATGTTGAGGTGCAGAGAAAACCTCTCAAATAGCCCCCAAGGCGAGCACAGCTCCAACTGCTGTAAGTAGATTAATTTGAAAACTCAATTGAGCCCTGCAGGGGTAGGTTTCTAATAGAGATGCTGGTGCCTGCTCTAACCTCGTGCCCTGGAACAGGGGGGTGGAGGGAGGAGAGAAGGAGGGAAGAATCCCCCTCCCTGCCACCAGCTCAGCCTGCTGCAGGGGGGGGAGGGGAAGCAGCTCCCCTGACTGTACTCAGAGTGTGTAGGACCACCCACCTCCTCCTGCCAGAGGTGTCTGCTGAGGGGGTGCAGGTGAGGAGTCATTTTGCTGCTCTTGCAAGGTCCTGGTGAGGTGACAGCGTGGGGATTTATGGGCTGTTTGTGGGGTGTCTACACAGCCCAGTGTGTTGCTGTTACTACACAGCATTGGGCGTGCTGTGGACCCCTCTGATGCCTGAATGAGGGTGGGGGACCTGAGGCTTGTGGTGGTTTGTGGTGCCTGTCCTCAGCTCCAAATGCTTCCTGATCATTGTGGCTCCAGGCGCCTGCTTTGTCTCAGTCCTTCTCAATGGTTGTGATGGTTGGAGTCAGGAGCTGCTGCTTATGTGCCTGCTCCCTGGGCATGGCTCCTTCCCAGAGTTCAGCCCTGGGTCTGTGTTTCAAAGCTGCAAGTGTTGGGCTCTGGGTGTTCAGTCGATGTGTGGTAGCTGTCAGCTCTGCAGAGCCCAGGTCTGAACTGCTCTAGGTCTGTCTGATCCGAAAGTTGGCTCTGGCCTGATGCAGGAACTGTGGTGACTTTCTAAACTTGGATCAGACCCAGAGAGTGGCTTCATGCTGCTTCAAAACCGGGGCTTGGAGGGCTTGGTTTAGCTTGCTCACCAGCATCAGGAATCAAGTGCAGAAGGGAAAGAATAAAGACCAGAATAGAACATGTTTCCTCTTCAATAATGCAGAGAAACAGAGGGGTAGGAGGATGTACAGATGTGATTTAGTCCTTTGCCCCTGTGTTGTTTGCTGCTGGTTGCCAGTGCACCCCAGCTGTGTCTGGGGGTGGGTGGTCAGGGGAATTACTTGCCCTCTGCAATCTGCAGATACCTGCCCTGAGCCTTTTATCCCAGTCCCCCAACAAGGGGCTGGAGCTGCTGTTTGGTTGTTTGTTGGTTTGGTTTTTTTGTATCTTTCATATTTGGTTGGCAGCTGCTGTGTTTGATGCTACTTGATGTGAGAGCAAATTGGATTAACTGGAACATATTTACTGGGATAAGCAAGAAAAAACACACCCTGTGTGCAGGGGTTGTTTGTAGAAACTGGTGTCTGCAGAAGGTGGCCCTTGAGAAGCTCAAGGTGCACAGTGCCCAGACTCTGGCCTTGCTTTGTGACTGGGTTGGAAAGTGGGGACTGGGTGAGGGGAAGCTGGGAGGACCACAGACCCATCACTGGGTGCCCCTGCAGCTCTTTCCCAGCAGGATCTCCTGGCAGCAGTGTGACCCAGTGATTTATTGGTGTTACCTGCCACATGTAAGAATGCTTGTCTTCAGCAGATAACACTTTCAGTAGTGAAGTCAATATGAGGAGGACAGGGATACCTCAGCAAAATTTGCTGAGACATTTGGGAGATGTTTCTGTGTTTGGATAAATGAGTACCAAGCACTGTATTAATCACAGTGATGTGGTTTGGTACTCCTGCACCAGCCAGAACTGAGTAACTTCTCTCTGCATCTGGAAGTGACCCTCCCTTGCCCAGGAGGGGACCAGGACACAGGAGAGATGCAGACAGAAGTCCTTGCTGCTGGAGGCAAAAGGCTGGAGGCGGAGGGCTGGAGTCTGTGGTTTCCCCTGTCTGATGCTCAGCCAGCTGCCAAAGAGTTTTGCCAGGGCAATATCCTGCCCTCCTCCCACTCAGCCCACAGAGCACTATTATTTCATTCATCTCATGTCATCTTCTCCTCATCTGATCTAGTTGCAATAATGGAGAAATAACTTTTTACTTCTCCCTGAGGAGGAGCAGACTTCAGAGGCTGGGAGATCTCCCTCTCCTCCCTGCTCTCAGTGGGCTTCAATCCCTAGAGTTGCCAGAAGGTTTGTAAATCTTTGATTCCCTCTAACTCTGAAAGTCAGAAATGCATGAAAGGCAGCTCATGCACAAAAAACAAACCCACAAACAAACAAGCCACAAAAAAACCCAAAACAACAATACCAAAACAACAACAACAGAAAGAACGAAATAATCAACCCCCAAAAAACACAAAACCCAACCAGTTATTATTATCATCAAACCCTTCAAAATCTCAGGGCAACTTAGCAATGCCTAGTTGAAGCCATGTCTCCATCCCAGACACCAAGAGGTGACACTGCATTGGCCAGTGACAGCAAATGCTGTCACCCAAGTGGCATTGTGGATCATTCCCCATTCTTTGTGTACCTGACTTCCCTGGATGCTCAGCTTGCTTCTTCCCAGAGTTGCTACCCAGACCACATGCTGCTTCTGCTGCTTGTGCCATCCCAGTGTTGTAATCCCTCTGGCTCTTTTCAGGGTGGAAATGCTCGTGGGGTGCTGATTTATGGAGCCTCATTAGCCACAAATAAATGAGGAGTCAGGTGAATTCTTACTCCAATTCCTAAAATACTGTTTTAATGCATAATATATGTCCAGGGGTGAATCTCTGTTTCTATTTCAATGTGAGGAGGAGCATTTTGCTGAATTTTAAGTACATTTCACAGAAAACAATGACTGTGCTGAGTGAATAACATGTCTAATGACTGTAGTGGGGGGAGCAGGGCTGGCATCTCCACTCCCTCGTGCTGGTGCTGCCTCTGTTAACTACAAAGGGGTTTTTTATTTTTTTTTTCCAAGCATAGTAGTGACAAATTATACAATCAATATGGAGGCTGATCTGTGGTCTAATCTTACTTAGCCCCAGTAAGCCAGGGATTGATCCAGATCTAATCTTGCTTATCCTGGACAAACCCAGAAGCAGATCCAGATCCTAAAGTAACGCATCCTATGCAAATCCAGAATCACCCTATTGATTGCTGGTGTTGTCACCCTGGTTTTGCCTTGCTGGTGAGGGGTTTATCAGCATTATCTGCACCTTGATGTGTAATGCAATCAAAGCAGTCATCTTGATTAATTGGTGACAGGGACTGCCTGACGTCTCTAGCTCCAGGACTGCAGAGCAGTGGGGCTTCCAATTTAAGAATGGCACAACAGAGGGAGAAGGGTAAATGCTGGCTAGGAATCAAAGCACCCTCTGTTTGTGTTTCACCTGAGCTGTGACAGTTTTTCTTTGTTGCCAAAGGCAGTCATGGAGCTATGGATGCCTGCAGAAGGTGCAGTCTGATGTAAATGTCTTGGTCTCAGACCCTGGAGGTCTCCTGACCCTCCACCTGAGACTTTAGGAAGCAGAATCACAGAATGGTTTGGGTTGGAAGGGATCTTTAAGAGGTCATCTAGTCCAACCCTCCTACAGGGACCAGGGACATCTGCAGCTAGAGCAGGTTGCTCAGAGCCCCTGCCAACCTGAGCTGGAATGTTTCCAGGTTTGGGGCATCGACCACCTCTCTGGGCAACCTGGGTCAGTGTTTCACCATCTTCATTCTAACAAATTTCTTCCTTATACATAGTCTAAATCTACCCTCTTTTATTTTAAAACCATTACCCCTTGTCTTATTGTGACGGGCTCTGCTAAAAAGATTGTCCTCATCTTTCACATAGGCCCCCTTTACATACTGAAAGGCAGAAATAAGGTTTCCCCAGAGCCTTCTCTTCTCCAGGCTGAACAACCCCAACTCTCAGCTTTTCTTTGTAAGAGGGGTGCTCCAGCCCTCTCTTTATTTGCTTCTCCTCTGCACTTGCTTTAAGGGGTTCATGTCTGTCTAGTGCTGAGGACAAGCAGAAGGGCTGTGATTCCCCATGGTCCCCTTGCTTTGCTGCATTCCTCTGCAAAAGCTGGTCCCTGCAGCCCTGTGTGCAGCTCATGTCAGTGTGCTTCAGCTCACAGAGGCAAGTCGAGAGGCTCCTGCTGCCAGGCCTTCCTTCAACTCTAATAACTTCAGGAAGGGAAAAAAAAAATATAAAAAAGCAATTACCTTCTGGGATGGAATTTCTCCAGCCTTTACTCAGCCCACCAGGGAATTTGTCAGGAACATGGTCTGCAGTTTTATTCAGCTATTCCTGAGTTATACCCAAGCAGGGAAAATGGCATGTCTCGCAGCTTGATGTTTTTCTGATGTCTGTCTTTGCTCTCAGGTTTTAAAAAAACACCAGACCCCAAAAATCTCTGTTCAAAACGTAAAACTTGCCCTTAGCTTAATTCAGTGGAGACTGGAGCAGCTGCTTCTGCATCTTGGAGACAAGAAGCCTCATGCTATTAACATGTCTAAAGAAATTGGATGTAGAAATATGAAGGTCCCCTGTCTTTTAAGAGCTGTGCTCTGTGCCACCAGCTCCTGGCTTCCGCAGGCACCATGCAGCTCTATGGGATGCAAATAGGTCACAGGAGCTGACCTCATTGGCTTAACAGGGAGTCCAGCCCCCCGAGGAGAGGGTCCCTGAGCTGGGAGGATGTGATGAGAGGGTTCTCTCCCTTCCTACAGCTTCTACATCCCTGGGCAGGTGTACCGCTGGGGGACTGAGTCCTGGTGGCTTGGTGCCAGAGCTGAGCTACAGCTGTGCTTGCAGCCTGGACCTCTCTACATTGCAGTCTTTTGAGATGAAAAGTGCTTTAGTGGTATAAATATAACCTAGAAGGTTCTCAACCACTCCAGAAATGTTCTCTGGGAAAATACTCTGCCTTTCCCCCTCCTTTTCCTTGAATGGGAAATAATTCCAAATTCAGCCAAATGTGCTTTTCTAATCAAAGGGGCCACTTTGTACTTTGGAATCCGAGGGGAGGGGATCGGAGCACGAACGAAACAAAAATCCTTCTCAGTGCTGTGTTTGCGAGATGGATCTCCCGTGGCTAAATCCATCTGTGTTTCTCCTTTGGCGTGAGCAGGAGGATCTTCCCACTGCAGCTGGGCACTTCACAGGCTTAGCTGCTGCACAGGGAGGAGGAGGATGAAATGCTGGAGCAGCCCAGGTTTCTATGGCAGTGAGAGCAGCAGCCGCTCTCCTTATCTTTCCAACTTGATCAGGAGAAATTGCTTTTGTCAATTTTAATTTCAGCTGAGCTGAGCAGGATAAACAAAGGGAGGTGCAGGCAAAGCAGATGGTTTGTCACAGAGCACGGAGCAGGCAGGAAGACAGTGCAGCTTTTTATAGTGTATAATGGCCTTTCCTTGCATCTAGCTATACATCACCGTATAATTCCCGAAATAAACTGGGCTGTACAATAGATGTGAAATACCCAAACGGTGCAGCAGGTCCAGAATATTCAGTCTGTGGAAGTTTTGGCAGTGGTTGGGAGCATCCACACAAAAGGTTTCTGCTGGTTGATGTTGGCTCCTTGTTTGGACACTCCTGCAGGGTCTTGTCCCCCACTGAGGCGGAGAAGCTCCACAATACCCAGGGTGAGACTTTCTTCTGCAGTTTGGCAGATGTGGCCATGTCACTGATGCTCCTGCTTAGTGTAACCATGATTAACTAGAGCTTTGCACCTTAACCCACAGTTCCCCCTTCTGCTTACACCAGGCAGGCTCACCTCAGACCTCCTGGCCCAGGTCAGACAGGTAGATGAAGAAACAGGGAAAGGAGATACCTCATGGCCTTGCTCTGCATTTTCCTGCCCGTATGGTGGATTTGCACATGTGGAGCTTTGCTATCCATGCAGGTGTTGATGGAAGCACAGAGGAGCTGTGCCCACTGTGACCTCCCACCCTGACTTGGGTGCTTTTACCACAGGGGGGGCTTTGGTGATGGGGTGTCCTCTTGTGACCTCCAGCTGCATTCACATCCCCCCTTCTCCTCCAGTGCTGGCAGGCAGCACGGTCCCATCGTGGCTGAGTGCTGGCAGGAAAGGTGGCTGGGATGCATGCCCCACAGCGTGGGCAGGGGTGGCAGGAGGCTGTCTGCAGCCAAGCAGCTCTGACACTGCTGCCGTGGCACCATGTCCGAACCAGCTGGGGAGAAGTGATCTTTCCCAGAGCTGCTGCTCTCGGAGCACAGCGCAGATTGGTGGATATTTGTTTCAATAAGAACCATGCTGGTGTTTGCAAACCCTTTTAAATTGCTCTCAGCAAGTGCTTCTGCGTCTGGAGCAAAGTCTGCTTGCAGAAAAGCCTGCGGAAAGAGGAGGTCTGGGGGGCGGCAGTAGGAACCTGAATCCTTGCCAGGTTTCCGTCCCGCAGAGCGTGTCGGGGCCAGAGCTGGGACGTGCTGTGGCTGCTGCCTGCCTGCCTTTCAACAGCAGCCGGCAGTCCCTGCTCCAAAACGTCCCCGTTAAAAGCATCCCTGTGCAATTTCAAATAATGAGCAAGTATGAAGAAAATCAAAGTATGTTTGAACTTCGTTAATGAACGGAAAGCAAGCTAAATGTTTCCAATAAACTGTTTGCTGCAAATTTGCAGAATGCCTGAACCAGGTCTGTCTGTTCCAGCTCAGATCCTGCAGGTGCCCATAACCGTGAAAATCTCAGTGTCTAAATGGTGACATCAACCAGACCCTGGTGGGCAGAGCTGCTGGTGGTGGCTGTGATTTCTGGAGATAGGTGACTTATTCAAAATCTGAGCAAACGTGTTATGGTTCCACGTGCAGGCAGGGACATCCCCTAGGGGAGAGCAGCAGGGAGCAGCCCGCCCATGCTGCTGGCCTCGATAGCAGTGAGGAAGAGGAAGATGCGGTCCCAGGCTCAGAAGAAAACAGAGTTCAAAGGAGATTCCCAGGGGGAAACTGGCTCATGTTAAAGAGGACGCTCCCCGTGGTATTCGTGTGCACTTGAAGAGACCTATTTATTTATTTCCCGCAGTTTACAGTGGTGTTGCTGGCTCTGTGTTGTCCCCCCATCGAGGTGAGGGGTGAGCCTGGGTTGCCAGCTGAATGGGCAGGGCTGTGCGGGCAGGACTGGGGCACCCAGCACAGGCTCAGCCACAGGCTTTGTTTGAGAAGGCAGACAGAATTTTAACGAGCTGTGTTTTCATTCTTCAGGGCTGGAAACCTGATCTCGGTCACAGGCTGGTTGCTCAGGCCTTCCCCTATGGATAGATGGACAGCTGACCCAGGTTCTGCAGTGCTGAGCCCCCCACCTGCACCCCTCCCAGCTTAACAGAAGTTCAGGGATGCCCTGCGTGGGGTGCAGAGGGGCTGTGTGGGTGATGGATCACCCCACTGGCTTCCCCTCAGCACTTACCCAGTGCCAGCCCTAGCTCTACAGCTCTGTCAGCTGATCAGCTTGCTAATTAAAGTAAATTATGATGATAGGGTTGGGGTATATGTTAAATGCCTACCAGGAAGGGTGTGTTTTCACGTAGCATATCACGTAATTCTACCGCGTGGTCTAGGCTGTAATTGCAGCATTTCCCTTTGAACTGGGTACTTGCCATGACTTCAATGATTATTTATTCTCTGGCTGCAGGAGAGCTTGGTGCCCTGAATCACAGCCTCAGGTCAGGCATTGGTTGGAGAACCAGAGAGGTGAAGTTTCAAGAGGATGAGCACACATAGCTGCTCTGGTTGATTGATTGTTTTCTCTGGGATCCCAATGCTTTCCCCATCAGTTCCTAATCCTGGGTGTCTGGTCCAACTCTGCCTGGAGACTGGGTATCTGTCCAAGGCTGCTGCTGCATCTCACTGCTCTTTAACCAGAGCTGGGGTGATGGCAGAGCTGTGTCTCATGGCAGTCTCGATGAGCCTTGCTTTGCTGCTCCTGAGAGTGCAATGCTGCAGAGCAGGTCTTGCTTAAAAGGCAGCTCCTCTGGCAGGCAGGATGCTGTCCCTCCCCAAACGCCCCCCTCACTTTCAGGGGTCACGCATGATTCTAGAAATATGGAATTTCCTAAAAAGCCCTTGAATAGAAGACCAGTCCCTCTGTCTTGTTTACATCGCCTGTAAAGATGAACCCAGAGAACAGATGCATCTTGTAGTGTTAATAGATTAAAATTATAGATGATCACAAAATAGCAGTGTACAGACTAAATGCTTAGCTGATGTAAATGACTTTTTCCTCTATTTCCTTCCATTAGCTACCAACCATTTACCCCAGGTAGAGCTCTGTCCCTGGAAAACACCTGAGCTGTATGTGGAGCAGAAGGCTGGCTAAGTGCTGGGTAAGATACCACTGCTGATGGACTGAGATGGGATGAAGTGTGAAAATCAGAGCAACTATGAAATGGAGGATGCTACCTGTCATATTATCTCCAACTCTTGAAAAAAAAAAAAAAAAAAAAAGAGAAGAAGAAGAAAGAAAAGGCAGAAAGCTGTTCCTACCTGATTTGTTGTGTTCTGTTCTGAGCATCATTTGCTCCAGGGCAGGATTTGGCCTGCAGACCAGTGAGGAAAGTTTGCAGCATTGGCAACAACACTGTGTGATTCAGAAGCGATCCCTTAAACAAGATTATTACTCATTTTACCAGGCACAGCTATCCATTACAGTTAATAAAACACCATATAAGTGATTCTCAGCCTGATTCAAACAATCTATCTTGTGGCCCAGCTGGACTCTCTTTTATCCTTTGCCTTACACTGGAGGATATGTTGGCATCAGCAGACACTGAGAAGTTGGTACCTGATCACATGGGCAGCCAAGATCTGCCTCTTGCTTTCCAGGGGGATGGGCAATGTGAGCTGTTGGACAGGCACACTTGCCACCTCCCCACTGTGTTCTCCTCCAAAGGAGTCTTAGCTGTGGTGACACATTTTGGTCCAGGATCCCGGGGGAAAGGCATCTCCTGGGCTGGGCACCCTAGGTACCCACTCCACAGCAGGTGGATGGTCTCTCAGGAGATTCCACTTCATGCTTTCACACCACTGGATCTACGCCTGCTGTTTTGGCTGCCTGGAGAGTGATGTCTCGTCCTGGAGCAAATAAAGTCCTGTAGGCTGGGGAAAATGAGAAGGACCAGTCTGGGCTGCAGGAGGAATGCTTTGTCCTGGCACTTCTGCTGGAAATGAAATCCAGGAATTTGTTGTGAAGATGCAGCTGGTGCAGGGATGGGGACAAGGCTGCCTTCATGTGCTTGTGCTGCTCAGCAGCCTGTGCTGCAGGTGATTTGGAGCGTACTGCCTGCGTGCTGGCCATCACATCGATGTTGTGCCTGTTCTGCAGGGCACCAGGAACAGCTCAGGAAGTGTTGGGGCAGTGGCAGGAGCCAGTCCCTGCCAGGATGCAGTTACCCCACAAATAAGGATCAAGCACCACACGGCACAGGGCGACCACCTGCAGCAGCACTGGCACTGCCAGCACCTGCTCCATGGCTGGCCAGGGGGCTCTGCTCTGGGCCATCCGTCTGGCATCTTTCTGAGACGCCATGCTCAGCTTTTCACTATGCCAAAACAAATCCTAACAGACTATTAATCACTGGCTTAGAACAACATCCACCTTCAGTTCAGTTACGATAAGCTACTCCAGCCCTTGTCTGACATCGTGTAGCCATTTTAAGAGGCCATAATTACAGCAATTGTTAGGCGTTTTTCTAGCCTTTTCTCCCTTCTCTCACAGGTAATGTTATGTGACAAATCACTCTCCCTGGTGTTCACATCTCCAAGAGCTCTGCTGAAACACCACTGGCCACCCAGCTGTCTTGCAGTGTGGGAACATCGATCTCACTGCAGGCAGGGTGCCAGGGCATGTGAATCTCAGTTTGGTGGGTGAAAATGATCCACGTGGCAATGCTGGGGGAAACATGAGGTTTTGATGGGTGCATTCTGCGGTTTCCCTACATCTGCAGTTGCAGAAGTGTCAGGGAGTGCTGGAGGGATGGTAAGCATGCTGGGACCAGAGCCTGGACTGCTAATTGCCAAGCATGGGGTACAGGCAGGCGGTGTTTGAAACGCCAAACTGTGGGATGCTGCTAAGTCAATACCAGTGAGGAACCACAGCCAGATTCCCTGATGCAGGCACCTTGCTGGGATGGAATTGGAGCCTGGTCCTGGCCCAGCAGGTGCTCCTCATCTGGTGCTATGTTTCTCCATTGGCTGCTCCAGAGCTGGGGCAAATCATGCCAGCTGAGTAATGCTGCCTAAAGCTCCCAGATGGCATTCAGCTCTGCGGCAGGAGGCTGTATATCCCAGCAATGCACTCTCCTGGCTGTTGATGTGCTGGGTATGAGGCTTGTGGCTTGGGTGAGTATTTGGGAGCTGTTAGCTCTCTTCCAGATATCTAATTTCTGCTGGAAGAAGGAAGTATTGAGGTCTCTTTCCCATCCCATGGGGTCAGAAGCACACTGAGTAGCACGCAAGAATAAAAAGGGGTGTGAAAACTAGAAAGAAAAATGTAGAATAAGTGATTTAGTTGCGTTCATGACTGTTTTGAAGGATGGAATGGATGTTGCTGGAGCGGCTGTGCAGTTTGCTAAGCTCTGTGTGTGAGCCATGTAGTTGTTCAGACCAGAGACACTGCACTGCTCTGTTTCTCTAAATCACTGTCCCTCCCCAGGTGTCTCTATTCCCATGACCTTCACAATCTGTTTGTCCATGCAGGAACCTGGAGACTGAATTAAGATGTGCTATTTGTAAGCAGGGTAGAAAGAGCAGAGATTCTCCCATCGCCTAGGATAACCTTTGCCGGCAGGCGGATCTCCTGCAGAGAGGAGTTTGGTTGCCTCTTAATTCATCCATGGCATTGCTGTCTTGTAAGCCCTAAGGCCGTCTGTTCTTCACCTGTGTGGGTAACAGCACAGGCAGTTTGTAAATCCAGGCAGGCGTCCAAAGCGCCGTCCTGAAGGTCCAGCAGGCAACTGTACTGAGCTGTGCTGCAGAGCTCCCCCCGCCTCGGCTCCTGCCTGTGCTGGTGGCACAGACTGCAATTTCCTTGTGCTTCGCTCTCCACCCTCCCCCTTCTCTCCTCCTCGCTTTTAATCTTTGCTTAACTTGTTGTGCAGGCAATTGCGTGGCATTTAGTGCGTGGTGATGTGTGTTTGGGGCCTGTGCTGGAAATACAGCTCATTATCTGGAGTGGATAATATTAAGCACTTTTCTCTGTTGGCCATTTGATCACAAGGTTATCCTGTTTGATGGGTTTATACGCTGGAATTGATTGCCTGGGAAATATTTAGCTAGCACGGCTGAAACATGTGTCTCCCCGCAGGCTGCCAGAGGCAGGTGTGCTGCAGAACCATGGGGCTGGGGGAGTGTCTCGGGGGGCAGCAGCAGCCCTTTTCAAACACTCAGGTCAGCTTTTCTTGTCAAAAATAGGATTAAATCAATTGAGACGTATTTTTTTGTGTGTGATCCTGCAGCAGACAGCAGGTTGGTTGTCCTGTCACCGTGAGGGTGCTGTGCTCAATGCTGACCCTGGTCTCAGTGGGGCTGTGCTGGCTGTGGGACTGGCTCGCTTGGCAGCGTGTCCAGCTCTTGCTGTGGGTCCCCTGTCCACATGGAGACACCTCCCCACCCTGCTGGGAACTGGTCTCTCAGCTGACACAGCCGGCAGAGAAGATGATTATGAAGGTAGCTTTTCTTAACATGCCCTCTGGGAAGAGACCTGAGAAGCTGAGCTCTCATTTGCCACAGCCCATCAGGTAGCTTCTGGCTAATGAACGCTGGCATGGCACAGGCCAGCAAGGTAGGGGGAAGGCTGCATCACCCCTGTGGCTCCTTGAATGGTGCAACATCTTTTGCTTTGCATCTTAATAGACCATACTGGGAAGCTTGGTTGATGATCCTGGCTGCCTTTCACCTTGAGGTTGCCCCATGCAGGCTGCTAAGAGCCAGCCTCTGCCCAGCACCTCACTGTACCCTGCACTGGTTGACATGGGGATGCACCTGCCTCCCTCCTTAGGTACCTCCAGAAAACACCATTCCATTATTTCTCCCCTCGGAATCTTTATTTCATCCCCTCCCTGCATTGTGCTGCCAGGCAGGCTGCAGAAAGTGGGAGCAGTTCCAGCGGGCTTCCTCTGGACCGACACCAGTGTGGGAGAGGAGAATTAGCCCTGCACCTGCCACTTTTTTAATATAGGCTTTAAATCTGATTATAACTGCCTGTCTGGCTCTGCATTATGTGCTTCATGATTATTCAGCATTATGTAATCTTTGATAAAAGATGCTGCATCAGTAAAAGTGAATTAAACTATTGAGTGATAGGAGTTTATCGAATTCCTCAGAGTGATGCTGTCCTCCCTTTGGCACTTTCACCTCTCCTGTGGAAAGAGTGTGCCAGACGTTGCCCTTGCTAACAGCCAGGAAACCCTGCTGACATGGGTGGAATTGCAGGAGTACAAATAAAGTTAGATTTCAGCTTAGAAAGACTTTTTTTTATAGTCTAAAGACTCAATATTTTACAGCAGCGGTCCCTTATCTGCATTATTTGCAAAGTGCTAACAGAGTTACACGGACAGATGTCCTCAAGTCTTGCAGATGCTCGATAAAGTTTGGCTCTTAGAGGGCTGATGGGCAGAGCTGGCCAGGCTGCACTCACTTCAATACCTCTTGAGTGGAGCGTGCACTGAATTCCCACATGATGGGGGAAAAAAAAGAAGAAAGGTGTGTTTAATTCTAATCTGAATATTTTGTCTTCTTTTCCAAACACCCCCTGTATAAAATGTTGTATTTTTCTTATTTGTAGGTTTTCTCTTTCTCCACACATGGCAGATGCCTGATGGCTGAATGGTCTAGGGATTTTGCTCTGAGCTTTCCTATTTCTTCATTTCCTTTTTCTATGCTACAGGGTTGTTGTTTTTTTCTAGTTTGCTGTGATAACAGAAACATTGCTAGGGGAAGAAAAAAGCAGAAACCTAAACTGTAACTCCCGACACCCAGATGCTTTGAAAAGCTTTCAAGTTTTGCAGAACTGGATAAGCAAAGAAAGAAAAAAAAAATAAACCTACATCATTTATTTTACTTCACCTAGTAGCTAAAAGAAAAAGGTGCTGGAAAGGGGAAAAACAACACTTCAGAAATGTGAAATTAAAAGAAAGGTTCTGAAAATTTAAAAGGAGAAAGTTCCCCTTTGATGTTTAAAACAAATTTCAAAATTTCAAACTATTTTTTGCATGTTTTCTCTAGTTCTGTACCGCACCTGGAGAAATGGGGTGCTGGGGGAGCTGTGTCCAAGTTACTCTCCCCTTGCTTTAGCAGAGGGTGCAGTGGTGGCTTGCCACCCACCCCCAGCTGGGCAGGGTACCACTGGGTACCTTTGCTATAAAGGGAGCTAGGGTGTGTGTCCAGCCCCTGAAGCCCACTGGCCACTGCAGCACCACGTCCTGGGAGAGGCAGGGAGCTGAGGCAGGGGTGTGAGCAGGAACTGGCCAGGCAAGAGGTGAGGCTGTTGCACTGCCCTGTCTGTGGGTGATGGCTTTGCTGGCCTCATCCTGTGCCTATCCTTTCCCCTTGTGCCCTGAACAAGGAATATTTAATAAAGAAAACCAGCCTTGACAGCTGGCTGATAGCATAGTTTTAAATATACATGTTTTAGATCCCGAGATTTACTTTTTGACAGGTACAAAAGAGACAGCTATAAATGTTGGTCTGGAAAGTCAGTCGCATTAGCACTCCAAGGGCTGCAAGCTGCACCACTTGCTTTTAATTAAAAGCCTTCCTTATTTTATAGTGTGGGCAGAACCAATATCTTTGTTATATGCTGCCCATACCCATCAATGAGCCAGCCAAGTGACAGGCCATGGTGCTGCTCTATCACATCAGCTGTGAGGTACTGTGGACTTCCTTGGGCCCCCAGCCTGATGCCAAGGGACAGCAAGCTGGCACCAAGGAGGATGATGTGGGTCCCCACTGGCAGCACAACTGGAGGAGGGTGCTATGAAATGGGTGGCTGTCTTCCATGGGGGGGCTCATGCAGAGGGGTTGTCCCAGGAGGACATAGGAACCACCAGTTCCCTCCCTCCCAGACAGGATGCCATGTGCTGGTGCTAGGGGAGTTGGCAGGCACATCTGGATAGGAGTGTTGGGCATTGGCTAAACTAATTGTGTTGCAAGGAGTGGAGTGAAGATTTAGATTTCAGAGCCAACGTGTGGCATCTTTATTAATGTGCCTACTTGAGTTCCCTGGGACGCGATGTTTTCTCCTCACCCTGGCCATCCATCTGAACTGATAATAGGACTATTAATCCATTTTGTTGACAAGTGCTCACAGACCTCCAGTGAGGCAGGAGATGGGGAGGGGTGGGGCTGCAATCGATGCCTGTTTTGCTCCAAAGGGATCCTGTCACAGCCTCTAGCAAACTAAGCATTAGCTGGGGGTGGAAGGATGGAGCATTAACCAAGGTTACAGGTGCCATACAGCTGGCCAGCTGTGGTCTGGATTCTCCTTGGTCTCTTGGAGATCAACCTGCAGAATGCCATGGAGATATGAGATGTTCTACAGAAGTCAAACCTTCAGGAGACACTTGTGCTCCAGGCCATATCACCCTGTACAGGGACACCAACACTGGAGTTATACACCACAGGTTAGCAACCTCCTACCAGTCACCCCTCCTCTAACCCTGCTCCATACCTATATGGGGGTGAAGTTTCTCTGGTTTCGGGGCCTTTTCAGCCCTGCCCAGCTATAGGATGCCTGGCACTGCATCCATCATGACAGTGATTTCCTTTTCAGCAGCAGAAATGCATATATGCCATCAATAAAAAATGCAGGTCTTTCGTATGAAGAAGCATTGCTGTGGAAAAAGAGCTGGAAAATGAGGTGCATCCCTGCCCGGCTCTCACTCCTCCGCACATCCCCTGCCAGTGGCTCATCCCAGGCGCCTTTATATTCAGACTGATCCTGTCTGGTTTTAAATATCTCAAGCCACAGAACTTTCTCCCTCCAGGGAACAACATCGCAGCCTCATAATTTCTGCTGTCAGCAGAGGGGATTTTTTCCCCTGTGACATTCAACCTAAATGCTCCATTTCTTCATTTCCTGTCATCCCTTCTGGTGATGCCCCTTGTACTCTATTAAATAATTCCTTCCCTCTCTCTCTGTTTACACCAACCAGATCTGTAAGGCTCTTAGTTTGTCTCCCCATGGACAGCTCTTAGCCAAGCAATATATATATTTAAGCCTTTTAATCTTCCTTCAGAAATCAGTCTCTCTGTGCCTTTGATCATTTGTGTGGCTTCCCTCTGAACTGCCACCAATGTGTCTGAGCCGAGGGAGCCACACGCTCCAGCTCCAGTCACCCCTGAGCCTCCTGGCACCTCCACACCAGCCTTGGACACCAGCAGCTGAACCCTCCCTGATGCCCTTATGCAGGACATCCCTCCTGGATCCCTTTGCTGTCTCACCCCAGGCTCTTCACTGGGGTGTTGTTCTGGCGCTGGTACTTGGCTCAGCCATCATTGCCCCTTCTCCTGTGGCTCCTACTTGCTTTTGCCTCCCAGCTGCACTTGCTTACATTTGTCCAAGGCTCTTTTTTCCTGTTTCCTGCCCATGTTTCTAATCTCACTAGGCCCTTTTTGTGTTAATTTTCTATGCTTGCCGGAGCTCACAGCACCTCCCAGTATAGCATCATCTGCCAAATTCATTAATGTGTAGTTTACTCCCTCTTTCCAGGTCATTAATGAGGGTATTAAATGAGAGCCGACCTAACCTAGATCCCTGCAGTACCCCATAAACACTCCCCCTGTTTCTAATTACCCTTTGTTTATGATCCTTCGGCCAGGTTTTCAATCCACATGGCACAGTTCAAGTCATCAGAATTAATTTTTCCAAGGAAGGCTTCACGAATGCAGGAGCCGAGGGTTTAACCACTCGCACCGGCCCCCACCTTCAGCCTCCCCGCGTCCCACCTCCACTGCCCCCTCCCCCCCACTCCGTGGGGCGCGGTGACCCACGCTGCTGGCAAAGGCTTTCATCTCTGCTCGTTTCTCCATCCTCTCCTCCGGGACATGGCAGCCAGGAGCAGCGGGACCCTGCGTCCCTCCGGTGTCCCCCGGGAAAGAGGGGGCATCCCCTTTCAGGTGTCCCGGGGCACGGTGTTTCTGGAGGAGATGGTGTCCCTGGACGGATGTTGTCACGGCGTACGTTATCACGGGGAATAGGGTCTCTAGACGAATGATGTCCTGGGGGATGCTGTCTCTGAACGGGTGGTATCCCGAGGCATGATATCCGTGGACAGATGTTGTCCCAGGGGACGGTGCTCCTGAGGCGGTGGCATCCTGGCCACCCTCCGCGAGCCCGTCCAGCCGAGTAGCGGCCGGTGACCGTACCGTGGGGGCAAGCCCAGGACCGGGCGGTTCCCGGCTCCGCCGTGCGCGGTCTGGATCGGTCCCCGCCGCTCCGCCTCCCCTCGGCGGCCGCTAGATGGTGCCCTTGTGCCTGGGAAGGCGCGGCGGGGCCCGACGGCGCGGCCGGGCCGGGGAGGAGCCGGGGCCGCGGCCGCGGGGGGTACTCGGGCTGTGCCCGCGGGGCGGCTTCACAGATAAGGCGTTGCCTCTCGCTGCCCACCGCCTCGACGGGGGCCTGTGCCGCGGCAGCTCCGGCCGGGCACCCGGTCCCGCTGCCTTCCTCGCCGCGGCGCCGGCTCGCCTCTATCGATCGGTGGGCTCGCTGGGCGGTTTGCCGCAGGGACGCGCCGGCACCTGGCCCCTCTTTGAACCTCGGGGCGGGGGTGGGGAGCGGAACAGCGTGTCGGGAAGTTTGCAGCCGAAGGGCTCCGAGTTGAGCGCCGGAGCGCCCCGCCTGCACCGGCGGCAGCGCACCCGCAACCCGCCGGGGGCAGCACCGCCCCCGTGCCCGAGGCTCGGCGACATCTTCCCAGTGTCGCCTTTAATTAGACCCCGGGAACTTGCGTGCCACGCGCGGAAACCCGAGGTAAGGCACCGGCACCCCGACAGTGGAAGTTTTACTTTATTTTTAAGAGAAGACGGTACTGTGGTGCTTCCTCCAATAATTAGCTGCAAGAAGCGAGCGCTGCCGGGGCTGGAGCCGCCCGGGAGAGCCTGACGCTCCCGGCTCCCACGCCGGCTCCCGCGGGACCCTGCCCGGCGGAGAAAGGTGCGGTGCAACTAGAGCGGAGTGGGCTCAATCCTGCCCCAGGGGGGAAGCGACTGAACGGGCCTGAGGGTGCTCAGAGCGGACTCAGTGGACACCTCCCTCTCCACCCGGTGCCCGCGGGGCTGAAGAAGGATCCGCCGGCGACCGCGGCGACACAGCAACGGTGCACAAGCAGCTCCCGGGTACTGAGGCGGGCTCGGCGCCGCGGGACAACAGGCTCCCGGCGCGGCGGGGCCGCCCCTCACGGCTCCGCGCGGCTCCGCGCCCCGCTCTCGCTCGCCCTCTGGCGGCCTTTTCCCGCGCTCCTCCCGCCACCCAGCGCCCCTCTTCCAGCCGCC
>JANHGL010003501.1:11681-97769 GCA_024611195.1 Ceyx melanurus | reverse complement strand
CCCCAGGTCTCTTTCTCCAGAGCTGCTCTCTAGTACATCAGCCCCCAGCCTGTACTGATACATGGAGTTGTTGTGCCACAGATGCAGCACCTTACACTTGCTCTTATTAAATTGCATTAAATTTTTCTCTGTCCAGCTCTCTAGTCTGTCCAGGTCTCTCTAACCTGCCTTTCTGATGTTCTCAGAAATGTTATTGGTGAACAGACACATACAGTAAAATGTGAAAAGACTCCGATATCTCCTGGTACCAAAGAAAAGCAGAATAAATTGGCCACACAAAGAAACTACAGGCAATGCGAAAAATCCCAGAAATCCAGCTCCCACATAGCATCACTCAAGGGGACTGTCTGCTCCATCATGAGTCTAAAAGGAAGGAAAAACATTTACTTACAAAAACTGATAAATGAGTCAAAATTCATTGCTGTAAAGCATTGTCATCCTTTTGTTTTTATATTAGGACCTTTATGGCAGTCCAATGTTTAACTGAATAGTCTCCAGATTTGGAAACTCAAGAAGAACATGGGAATTCTCCAGTCTCAGGTTCTGGGTGCATGCAAAAACCTACTTGTGCAGCCAGCTTCTGGGCACTTGGAGATAATGCAGGGAACCATGTGACCACTGTGGGACACCACTGTCAGAGAAGCACTTCTGCAGATGGTAGTCAATGACACCAACAGCTTCTCTCAGGTTCTTCTAGTGCCCATCTTCACAGCACTTCAACTACCAAGCCACGGCTGACCAGAAGCATAACATTTTACCCACTTCATTTCTTTCTGGTGGCTCCATCATGGTTTGGTGTTAAGTCACTGTAGTCTCACTTTGCAGCAGCCAAATAGCCCTGTAAATCCCAGGAGTGTTAGAGGTGTGAGGATCTGAGGCTACCTAGCAGCCGCTTTGCCAAAAATTCCCCACAAAACCTCCTACCCGAGGAAATTCTGCATTTCCCACCCACGTGGTTTTTCCTGAACCCTTCTAGACAGGACACATTCAGAAGTGAAAGGGCTCAGCAGCCTTGATGCTATCAGCAGGCTGGGAACGTAACCTCCAGGGCACTATATCAGGACTGCACAGATCCCATTGATCTCCTCCCTTTTAACTTGGCAGAAAGCTAAAGTTTTCAAAAATGATTCTCTTTAACCTCTGTGAAGGAGGAGAGATCTCAGGGATTTGAGTGCTGATCATCTCAACGCTGCATTAGTGGGTAACAGAGCTGGTTTGAGATTTGGATCAGTGAAGTGCGGCTCAGAGGAGCAGGTCAGAAAATGCCAAAGGCAGATCAACACTGAAGAAGACGATTGTGTTTCTCAACAGCCTCCACTATTAAAAATGCTGTGGAGCAGTGACGAGAAAAGGAGGAAGGGAAAGGGTGTACACTGATATGGAGGGAGGAAGAGAAAGCCTTAGCCAGCAAGGCAAGCATCTTGAGTCACTCAGCTGGGGAGGTCAGGCCAGTTTGCCAAGGAAAGGCTGACAGAGTAAATCAGATGCCTGGAGTAATTCCACAGCATGGAGAGAAGGAAAAAAAGAAAAAAAACCCACAACCTTTTATTTTTTAACAAAGGGTTGGCTGCCACTGTCCATGCACACAAGTGACGGGGTAAGCCCAGTCCATGCCAGGCATCTGAACAAGCTGCAGCCCCAGGTCTGTTCAGCACAGCCCCGGCTGGATCAGCAGGGTGCATGAGGCAGAGAGCTCCAACCCTGGCTCCTGCAGCCCAAACTGGCACCACTGCACCGCAAGTGTCAAGAAGAGCCGTGTACTTGGTCCCTTCCACATACCAGCCAGACCTCACCAGGGCTGGAACTGCTTCCGCTGCCAGCCTCTCCAAGAGGAACATTTTTAGATGAGAGAGGAGCTTGTTCTGCTGACTCATAGATGTTTTTCGTAAAGCAACAATTAATTTGTTGAACTCCGATTTCAGTTAGTCTAGGTTTCCACAGCTACTTTCTGCAGCTATATGCCATCTAGGTTATTCATCCTTTATCCTTTTTTTTTTTCTACCATAAAACCTTCTACATGTCACTGAAATTTTAGTTGGAAATGAAACAATGAAAATCTGATATTTTTTATATAATGCAAAGATGCTGTGCTACACACCAAAACCTTTGATATCATAGTTTGCCTACCAGCAAACTTCAATCTTTTTATTTTAATTGACAAAGTGCAAAGTGAACACAAAAATCTGAAAAAGAAAATAATGTTTTTTCCATCATTACTCAAGCACTAATAGAGCACATTTCATAGCCCTCTGAGAACTGGGGTAAAGTTGGAATCGACAACAGGAAGAAACCATATTTCCATTTTGTCTCATTAATATTTTCCTTGCAGTGCTTTGCTTCAGCACTGAGGGTCTAAGGACCAAGTCACAACAGTGTTCTTCGGCAGAAATAAGATTTTCAATTAGATGAACTGGAATAGCTGGAAAAATTAGTGTCCAGGAGCTTCCTAACCAGTGTCTCTTACACAGCCACTAAGACAAGTCTATTGAAACCCCTTGAGCCGAAGGACTCTCTGGGCTCTGCTTAGGTTTGCTTTCAGTCCTTGTTTCCAGAAGCCTAAGTGTTTTTTACAGCTTACTTGACTGAAGGGCAAGGATTAGATCTCTCCAGTTTCAGACAAGTGTCTGCCCACCACCAGCCAGAATCACTCCAATTATTTGAACAGCTTTGCTTTCTCCCAGGCTCCTTTTCATTTGTGAAACTAAATGGCCAGAAGAGTGATTTAGAAAATAAATGCACAATGTACAAACCCCAAAGCACTAGTAAAATGAATTCTCTTTTATGATATATTGCATCTATTCCCCATAGTCCCTTCCTGAGTCGAACTCTTACTAAATCCCACATCAGATAAGCCTGATTGCTACCTGTGGTGCAGTGTTCCTGTGGTGTAGCAGCTGGAAATGTCACCGTATTTCACAAGCCAGCAACCAAGTCACCAACTCTGACCTAACTCCATAAACTTCACAGAGGAGGAGGGTAAAGTGCCCAGTGGCACACTTCTCTCAGGTACCTCTCAGGATTTTCTAATTCTGTGAGCTCATCAGGTACGAATGGAAATCACTGGTGGAAAAATGGGACACAGAGAACACAGAGCCCTCTTCGTGATCCTTATCGCAGCTTAGTGGTGTGTGGGACTCCTTCACACATGCACTGTAAGCATGTCTGGAGAAAAGTAGCACTTGGTGTCATTATAAATGACCTTATCTAATCTTTGAAACTAAAAGCAGTGATTACAAAAGAGGTGACAAGGTTGTTCTGGATATTCTAATTGAAAATTGCTGCCATTTCCCTAGTTCCTCTAGATATGTGGCTTCAGCTAATCAGAAATCAATGATAGAGCTGGGAATGAGAATGAGTTTGAGAATATTTTCTTTAAGCAGAAGACAGTCATAAGAAAAAACAACTAATGAAGGGCTGTAAGGCAGAGATCAGCCTACCTTGGTGCATGGACACCTCATGGGATTTTAGTACCATTAGAAGAATAAGCAAGCACCACGTTCAGAGCCAGTAAAGCCACAATCACAGTTCAGCTCTTTCACAAACTGCCGGTAGACCTCAGCTCTGATGTCGGACTCAAGTGCTTTAGCAACAAGCAGTGCAGAAAACCCAGAAGATTACTGAATCTGGGGTCTGTTTTTTGCAGAACAATGGCAAAATCATCCAGTCAGGATCTGAATCAGTAGCTGGACCTGACACCTGAACTACTAACAACCTCAAGAGCTGCTTTAAAAAGAAACAAAAATCACAAGATCTGTCAGCAGATTTTAATTATGAGGAAGCTGAGTTCAACCATATTTCTAAATTAATTTTCTAGTACATGTTGGTTGTACATTACACATTGGGTAATTGTCCCTCCTCTACACCCACCCCCCCACCTCTCCAATCCCATTTTTAATGAGTATAATTGACTAGAGTTGCATAAAATGAGTAATACATTACTTTCACTTAGAACCAATATGAAATGAGTCACTTCTTTCCAGCACATGACTGGGCTATTATGTCTCTCCTAAGTATACTGCAGAATGATAAAGATGTTATTTTTTTCCATAAACAGACACTGTAAATCATCTGACTCTTAAGTGACAATGAGTTCACCTCCTGAAAAGGTCCATTTGAAATGCACCTTTCCCTGTCATACCCACATCCCCATGGCTGTGACAAGCCCTGGGAAAGGGGCACACACTTTGTTCTCATTCAGACAAATTGTGTCTTATCTCTCGCTGGCTGACAAGGGGAAAAAAAGCCTTTATGACAATGGGGCCCCAGAGGGGATAAACATGGTACCTTTATTTATAGATCCAAGGCTCGATAGTCTCATCACCAGATGCTCCTACCCCTTCAGGTTTTGAGTAACCAGTATTTATTCTTGCCCTGCTTTTGGCCTCTCTCATCTTTCCAGCTTTCTACATCCCAGACACACTCCCTTCAGAAAGGTGGTGGGTTCTGGCTGGGCCTGTGAAGTGCGGTGTTTGTGTAGATAACATGATTATACTGAAATCACTATTTTCCCTTTCCTGAGCTTGACTTTGCCCTTTGTTTTTATCCCTTCTGTTTGAACTAGAGGAAACATGGCATAGGCATAGGCTGGGGGTTCCTGATCTTCTGATTAGGCTTGATTTAAGAAAACCTCACCAAGAAAAGTTATGCTCTCTTAAACCAGAGAAATCTGTATTTAAAATTTAAAATGCATCAGAAACAAACCTGCCAGAGTAGGCAAGGTTGAGCCCTTCAACCTTTGTGCCTCACAGCCCAAAGCAGAAGAGTGTGTCTTGCCACCCACAGGGCAGCACGTGCTCTGCGGTGCTTGTAGGAGCTCAGCTGGGTTTGGGAGCTACTGCCCACATAGGAGCATCATACCCAGTTACTACCCAACCCCAAATCATTGCCCTGCCCATGGGCGGAGGGGTCAGCACTACCCTGCAGCAACATTTCTTCAGAATCGGTCAGGTTGCACTGAAATTAGGGTGAATTCAAAGATTTTTATTTTATTTTATTTTTGGCTACATTCACCTCTGACTAGTCTCTTAGGAACTATACAGCAAACTTATAAATATACTTAAGTGGAAATCAGAGGCAGGATTAATGGTGAAATCCAAACCAGTTATTAACCTCTTCACTTTAATGCAGCTTGACAGAAACAGGTTATTTCGTCCAAAATCTCACCTTAGGGACAAACTCCCATACTCTTTTCACATCTTTTGTATCTTCTCTGGCCTGCTTCAGATCCAAATTCACAAAGTATGTTTTAAACATAGAGTTGGACTCTCCACAGTCTCATTCTCATTGATAGATATAATCACTGTCAGCAAACAAATCCTGGCAAATAGCCCTGCTATGGTTTAACCTAACCTTGCCCTTCACTGTCATCCAGGAACCAGCCCGTAACTTACTGACTGCAGAATACATCATCTTGTTCTTTTCCAAGGCAACCTCTTTTCTAGACCAACTGATATGGCAGGTGGAGACAAGATGCTTTTCATGCTCCTAAGACTGCTCTCAATGGGAGTAGGGTATTTTTCATTCACATTGGAGAATTAGTTTGTTCATTGGCACTGTATGTCGGACTGCATTTTCCATGCTTCCAAATCCATAGGCACCTTTTAGCTCTCCAAGTAGGAACTGGCATAACAATTAATGCATTTTCTATGTGGGGATATTCACCCTGCACATGAATATCCAACAGCATTAATAGTAACTAAAGTATTCACTGCCTATATGCGTACACCATAATTTGATCCCAGTAGGGATACTTCAGTGTCCCACTATGAAAAAAGATTTAAACATTTCCCACCCCCACCCTTAAACAAACCTTAGTTTTAAGAAAAGCAGGGGGAAACAAAAAAAAGAGAGAGAAAACAAAACAAAACCCAGATACTTTATTGTCACTTTAAGAGGCAGGCACAACAAGAGGATCTCTCTCACGTTTTTTGTTTAGGTCCACAATATAGGAAAAAATCAGCAGTTTACACAGAACAAACATATTTCCATGGATTTACACAACCATGACCAAGACCACAATGCTGGTAAAAACTGTCAAAAGCATCTCCTCCTGCCTCCACATCTACAATGCAGATCTCCATGGCACATCTGCAAACTCCCAGATACTTAGCTCAATCCAGGGAGCTAGAAACAGGTGACCTCAAGTTCCTTTTCAAATCCCAAATCCTGGAACTTCTCTTGTATTGTTCAAAGTTTGAGACAGCAAGATTGGAAACACTTTTTTTCTGTATCTTTTTGTATGAACTGTAAATCACCACCTTCTCACTTCACAATCTGAGTCAGTTTTTAATCCATTTTGTTCCACTGTCTCAGTCCTGAGGGTACACTGAGGTCACGTTTCCTATATTTTCTTTGAAACCATGAAGCCTATGGAGGAAGGGAGAGGTTATATTTTAAGACCTTCCATAACTCAAAACCTGGAGCTATAAGAAAGGACTATGCATTGTGGCACTGATGATCAAATCATGAGTTGGCAAGACTGGGCTTTCATTCAACTCAACTACAACTACACTTGAAACAGTGACTTCCTTTTCTCATTTTGTTTCACATCAGCCCAGCATCTTTTTGACACAGAATAACCCAGGTCATTTCAGCTCTGAATCATCAGCAGAGAAGAGAAAAAAGTGAAGATAGCACTCCCCACACCTTCATCTCACAGCATATTCCAGAGGGCACAACTTCATCATAATTCTCTCACTCTCCCATGACTTCTTACAAAATAATCTCTCCTCACCAAGTTACAAAGTAAAGCAGATCCTTTCATAAAGTGCACAGGGCGTGATGGCAAGATAAAAGCCATCACAAAAAATTCAACTTCACTTGAGAAAAATGACACCTCAGCCACAAAGGGCCAAACAGTGAATGCAACTTGCCCGTGGCTGATCGTTCATATGAACGATCCTTCATATGAACAAATCATATTTTCCACCCCTACTCTACTTCAATACAAGTGATGGAAAAGGACTGTTGCCCTTAAATTGTGGATACTGAGGTTCCACCACAACCAAACCACACAGTATCACTCATCCAAGGGAACTGCCTTCCCCTTCCAAAATTACTTGTATGACGTGGCTGCACTGTGTAGCTACCTCCAGACCAGTATCTAGATGATGCACCTACTTGCAGCAGAAAGCCCAACACATGACCTAAAGCAGGGCAGCTATGACCAGCTTTAAGGTTGCTCCTTACTGAAGCCCATGCAGGAGTGAAGCCTACCTGTTTGGGATAATGCCTCCTCCTCTACTTCCAGTCACACTGACACAACACACCGAAGTAAGAGCTACAGCATCCAGGACCCCACTGGGATGAGTGGAAACCCCCAGCTGTAGGAAGTGCAGGTGCAGTATCATTTCCAGCCATACTCCCAGGGAAGCTGCCTTCATTACCCACCTTCCCCTCTGAAGGTTCACACCAGTTTCACAGCACAGCAGAAGGGCAAACATCGAGCTGCAGATCACTAATGGCATTTTGGGTTCATTTATGTAGCACCAGCAACGTCTGAGCCAGGTCTGGATGCAAGTTCAGACTCTCTTTGGTTGCAGTGTGTATCCAAGGGGGAAAAGTACCTCTTGATCCTTCAACAAGGACCTCTTCTAGTCATCAGGTTCACACTGATCACAGCTAAGAAGAGAGAGAGAAGTGTGTTGCATTTCTTCCTTTTAGACAACACTTAGACAAATAGAGACAGGAGAACCCAGATTTGTAGAGCTGCAGCTTATTTCCTACCAGCATGGAGGAGAAAACCTGCTTGTATACATGTTTGTCGAGCCCCCAAACTCTTCATTTGTACTGGTCTTATGTTTTGAGGTATTCATCCAAGATACCTCCAGGGGACCACAACTATGACTCTCTTTTATATGAACCAGCCGGCACTAAGGCAGCAAAAGCTACAGGCTCTCCTTTTGTTTGCTCTTAGAAACAAACATTAAGGTCACTGAGGAGAAACACTGGGCCAGTCCCTCTGCAGAAAACCCCAGATACAGTTCCAAAGCGCAAATTACATGTGTATGAAGACATGGCAAACGATCCAGGCCTTCTCTAAAGCCATGTGCTTACCTTCCACAGAGCCTTGACCCGTTCATTTTCATCATTAGCTATTTTATGGTATAATCATGCCT
Organism: Ceyx melanurus; assembly: GCA_024611195.1. NCBI lineage: Eukaryota > Metazoa > Chordata > Aves > Coraciiformes > Alcedinidae > Ceyx > Ceyx melanurus. The sequence continues at coordinate 89,652 of JANHGL010003501.1, read as the reverse complement.
TTAAAAAAGTGCAGTGCCTCCTCCTGATAACATCACCCTTGGGAAGGAAAAGAACTTCAAATGCAATGGTTGGCATTAAACAAGGAGAGTTATTGTTATGCTTTTTACCCCTACCTAAGGTCCATTTAGGCATAGGGTAGAAGTACAGAACACACAACTGCTGAAAGAAGAGAAAATACTGAGGTTTCTTGTCCAAGGCAAAAGAGGGGGAGGGAAATGGGCTGGAGGGAACTGTTCCTTAGACAGCCTCCACTAATCGAAGTGAGCCATCCTCATCAATATCACTTTGCTTTGGCAACATTTCAAGAGGGGGAAGAAAAAAAAAAAAAAGAAAGAAAAAAGATCACCCTCCCCTTGTGCAAGATGCCTTAATTACGCTATGTACTGCACATCACAGAGGAAATCCAAGGGGTTAGCAACAATATGATGACCTGCATCTCATTTAATGCCTTAAAGAGAATTCTTGCATTTGGGGTGTGGGAAGGAACATCCCCCCTGACCCACAGGGCACATTCTTCGCCACTCCATCACCACCCCCAGCTGCTAAATCCTCTGTCACCAGTGCAAGGTGATCTCAAGACTGAAGTGCACTGCTAAAACGTGAAAGGAAACAACTTTGGCTGGTTGCCTCCTTACAAGCCCCTCTCTCTCCACCCCCTTCCTTCCCTTTCTCTCTGACATGTTTAAAGGATCTGAATGTCAAGGTGCTGAGAAACTCAGAGTGAGTTTCCCCTCCCCACCCTGCTCAGATGGCACTTGTCAGCACCTCTCTCCAGCCCTAATCTCAACCCCCTGTTTTCCATGAGGATTTCCCTCCCTCTCTCCTTCCATCCCTCCTGCTCTGGAGCCACTGCTCTGGAGCTTGCATTATTTCCTTTCTTGGAGCCTACAGTCTGGAGCCAGCAAGGTTTGTCTGCTTCCCCGGGTTCAGCTAATAAATTGGGATCAGGGGGTCAAGCAGCAGGGGACCTGGAAGCCTGAGAGCCTCTGACACCATTTTTATTAGTTTTTACTATACATACCATTTCAGGAGCCGGGATGCCATCCCAGTGGGGCTCTACCCATTGCTTAGTAACTAAGATTTTGTAATCTAAGTTTTGACAAGGTCATTTTTTACCTTGGGAGAGGGCGAGGGAGGGAGAACCCCCACGTACATTAATTACAAAAACACTGTGGGGACAATGCAAATAGGAACCCATTTCCCTTTTGCATCAGGACTACAGAATGAAAAATCCTTTTACTATAGGGCTATTACAAGCCAAGAGGGTCCAGATATTTTAAATGACACACTTATAGAGCACCATCCTCTGCTTGCAGACTGCATGAGTGCATTTCAGCCTTTCCCCTGTCTACCCCTCATAAAATGTGCCATCATCAAAAGTAACCTGAGATATCCTGGAGATAGCCACAGAGCCTTGATGCCCAGGTTATATTAAATGCCCCTATGCCCCTATTGGCAGCATAGGGGTGATGCTGATCAAGCTAAAATTAGGAAATGAACCCTTCATCAGCTTCAGCATCATTGTCCTTATTAACTCTGTGCCTAGCTAATCACTGCTGGTATATTTGGTATATATTACCTTTTGGAAAGCTCCAGTCCCAGCAGAGAAAGGTGTGAAGAGTCCAAAGACTGGCTCTTCAGGTCAGCCAGAGACAGTTTCTTTCCTGATAGAACATTTCTTAGGCTAACAAGCAGGATGTTTATAAAGTACAGGAAACAAGAAAACCCAGCCACTGAGAGCAAGCCAGCACTGGGACAATGTCATGAGAGCAGGTACAGATGAAGGCCAAAGCAGCAGCAGCACTGGGATAACTGCCATCGCTGTAAGGAAATGGGGCTGGTCTGGGGATGTGAGCTGCCCGACCAGTGCGATCTGCTGAAGCAAGGCAAAGCAAGCACCTGGGCCCACATCCACACAAGAGAGTGCTGCCTGCTCCAGTGGCAGCTTTGCTGTGTTCAGTAACCCTGGTCATATTTGTCATGGTTTGTTTTTTTTTGTTTTGTTTTGGTTTTTTTTTTGGGGGGGGGGGTTTGTTGTTTTTTTTTCTTCCATCTGCTGTTCTGCTCTGATAAATTCATTCTGGAAGAAGGAAAAAGGTCCTTTGGTAAATGCTACCTTTCCCTTCCACCCTCTCCCATTATCCAGAGCTCTATGAGGTGTATGCTTCTGATGTGGTTAAAGTGAGACTGAGATTGAGTAATGCTTTGAGGTCCCTCAGTATGCATTTTGCTGGCTGTCACCTCATCGGGCTTCAGCGAATGCTTTGAGGTTAAGTCCCAGTGTTTGTGTTTTGGCCTTTGTTGTGGTAGCTTGATTTGTTCATGATGGCCTTGGCTCTGCCACCCCACAAGCAAATGCTAAATTCACAATGTGGTGACTCAGTCATTTTATCCACTGGCAGCAGCAGCAACTGGCACAGCCTCAAAACAGATCAGAGAACGGGGCAACAAGTGTCTCCAAGATGAATTTCAGTCAAACAAGAAAAAAATGAAAAACCTGAAAAAGCACAGAGATAAAAAGCCTTATATTAAATAAAGAGACAGAAAACCAGCTGGAATCTCAAGAATAGACTGAAAAGATGAAAAGAAAATCAGGTCTGTGATAGACAAGGAACTGTGCTGTACTTCTGAACAGCAACACTTGGAACATGGCAACTCACTGGCCCATACAGCTTTTTCCACTGCTTAACTCAGTCTGAATGTCAAAAGTAGTTGCTTTTTGCTGCCAGCACTGGAAGCTCAAAGCAGAATCTACAGCTCAAACAATTTTCTTCCTGCTTCAGGCATCTGCCCTAAAAATAAAATGACCCTGGAGGACTCAAAAGCTGGCTTGCCTGTTCAGCTGATGATGGTACATGAAGTAGGATAGCAAGGCATGTACTTGTCCTTCTGCAGTTATATGGGCTCTGTGGGTTTTCAAATAACAAAAGTATGTCCCTAGACATGAAGGGGGAACTTCATCCTGACCTGTTTTTACGTCATGGTAACACCTTCATCCCCGGAGGAAAAAAGAGTGATCTTCATAACATACCATCTTGTATCTGAACATAGAGCACCAAAGGTACTCAGTGGATGCAGAGAGCTGTGACTATGAGCCATCACAAGGCCAAGCCATGCATCTGAAGCTTCGAATTTTCCAACAGCAGCAAAACATTATGAACTATGATGCACATAAAATGGACATTTCTACATGAACTATGTTACAGGCTGAACACATGAGAAAGCATCACACATGGGCTTATATAATAAGATACTTTATAATAAAATAACAAGTTTTAAGAGGGAGGAGAGATGTTTGTATGCTTAAGAACAGCTCTAGAGTCATGATGCCTGGATCCTGTCCCTGGTCTGACTCAGTCAGGCTGTGAGACCTTGGGCAAGTCTTGCCTTAGCTATGTAGTACTTGTGAAATCACTAGAGTGTTGGCTTGGGTTTCGTTTCGGTTTGTTTTGTTTTAAAAACAGTGCACAGCAGTTTACTTTCATAGAGCTTTATAACTAATTTCTGTCTGTTTGATCTCCAGCCCCAACTTTTCTGGCAAAATAGCAATTAGAGTACAAGTGCTGAGCTGGCTCTTTACTTCTGCCTATGCCCTATCAGACTCAGAAAATGGTTGTGACTCAGCCACCTAAGCTGCATTCTGTTTATTCATGTGTAAACTGGGTATCATTACAATTGCTTTCTAAGCATTAATTGATTATTCCTCATAGCACTACTATAGAATTCCTAGAACAGAGAAGAAGAAAACCAACAAGATAAGAGGCAGATAGCAGCTAAACTATAAACTGCTAATAAACTTTTGTTTACTATTTTTATTTTGGTCTTTTTTCCAATCATTGACATGCGGGAAGTTCTTTCCACTCCTGTCCTGACATCAGCATGGTGAGGTCTGTGACTTCAGTCCATCCGCCTCAACTTTTCTCTGCTCAGAAACAACTCCACCTCAGAAGTGACAGTCTGTGTTCCCAAGGATGACTAGCAGGGGTTTTCCTGACTCCTCAAAAGACAATAAAGATATGTTTATCCACTTCTGTCACTAACTATATTTTCTCAGATCAATGGATCTTCAATCTTTCCCTATCGTTAGGGGGAAAGACAGTCAGATGAATATCAAGAGAAGACTCATGAATTTATAGGTGCACATACACACATTTTCTCTAGCTGGCTGAAGTTTTCCTGTAGATCTGCATGACTCTCTACCTCAGTTGGAGAAAGAGGCTGGAAAACATTTGTGATCAACACATTGATTGTATAAGGAGAAATTAATCCCCTTCCTTCCTAGGGCTGAATTGCCTTGAAGTTGAACTGCCTTGAGTGTGGAATGGATGGATCAGCAACTAAAATCCCAGAGCAGACAAGAAACCAAGTCAGCACGGCAGTAGGTGTGTTGCACAGGCAGATTAACTTCACACCCGTAATCACTTCCAGCAACAAAACATACAACACAAACCTGACTACAAAACTCAGGTCTGATTATCCATCAGGAAAAGACCTAACAGAAAAAATACAAGCAGAAATAATTTATATAAGGAGAGGGATGTATACACTATAGCTTGGTAACGCAAACAGTCTTCTTTCCACTGATGGACTACATGCTCAGTTTGTTACAAATACTGCTTTACAGAGTCATAGTTTTAGGTTTTATGGTGTTATGCTAAAATTATTTTACTACCATAGTCATTTAGTTTTGTTTTAAAAACTGTTTTAAAAACAGGTCAGATAGTCATACAATAGCAGCCGCTATCACAGAATATGAACTGGAAATATGGTCTATGCATTCTACTCCTAAAAAAAAATCAGCTTTCTCTCATTTCAGGTAACAACAGGGAAGTATATTGAAAGGACAAAAGGAATATTCAAACACAATAAGAAGAACTTGACAATAAAGATTCAAGCAGATGTTCTCAGTTCTCACTCAGAACTGTCCCACCTAAAACCCTGAAGTTTCTCATGTTGGTGGAGAAAGTTATTTGGGAAAAAAACACAAGTGAAAAATCAGACATTTCTTCTAGCAGGGAGCTAGCTTAATACTCATTCCTCTCCTCAGAGGATGTTTTAATGGAAAATCTGACTGATCTGGCAGAGATCGTTCCAAGAAAGTGATACTGAGTCATAAAGCAAAGCTGTAGCTACCATATAGCCCAATCCAATGGCCCTGAAGTCAATAGGAAGGCTCTGGAATAGGCCCAACAAATTAAATAAAGTTTGCAGCATGGCTGATACTAACTCAGACCCACTGAAGGAGATGGCAATGAAAAGCTGTGGTGGCTGCTTTCACAAAGACTCTTCTCTCACTGTTGTTATCAGTGTAATTTCTGTCCAAAGATGTTCTGTAAATTGAGACAGGCATCAAACTGAGGAGTGTTCTTTGGACTTTGTTGTTCAAACAGAAAGGGGGGGAAAAACAGTTTCACAGCTGTAGGTGGAGCATGCAAAATGTGGTAGGTGACAGAAACAGGGTCACTACACTGTGAGAGTGTCTCTGACAGTGTATGGGCTTGGCTCTCTGTTACATTGTGTGAATTTAGTGATGGTAAGATGGGGGGAAAAATGCAAGTCTATTTAAATCCTCGGATGAAGAGAACAAGCAATCATCACTTAATAGGAATAAACATTCTCCTTCAGATGAGGAACAAAATCTGTGTAATCGGTAAGCAGTAACCAAAACTGGACATGGAAACATTAACTCAGGATGTAAGGAAAAAAGCAACTCCAGAAAGGACACTGAACATGCCTAACCTCCTGATGCAAGGCGCATCCATTAAGATTTTTCAGTGACAGGTAGGGATCAAAAAATGACAACACATAATAATCTGCCAATTCTGGAGGCCAGAGAAGTGACAGAGACAGGATTTTATGTTAAAGGACGAAAGAAAAGCCATAAAGGGAGCCCTTGTCCTCCATCTCTCTGCTCTCAATTTAGAGGCAAGACAGTAACAGCAGAGGTGGGCAACAGCTTCTTGTACTGTAATGCTTAAGTCTCACTTGGAAGGACCCTAGGGAGGTGAGGAAAGCACCCAACTGTCATACAAACAGCAGCATCAGTAAACCCTGCCCTTGATGGATTTCCATTGGAAACTATGGTCAGGGAGGCTCCAAATGTAAAGAGAGGATGGGAAGAATAAATTATTTAACTACACACCAGTGCAAAAAACCTGGGTAATAAACAAGAGGAAATGAAATTAGTCATTTATAAGCACTAATTTGACTTAGCTGCTGTTAGTGAACCTTGTAGAATGACTTGCACATTTAAATCAATGGTTATAATCTACTTAGATAGGCCTAAGTCTTAGAAGAAAATGAGTGGAAGGATACTACCTATAAACAAGTCACTAACAATTAAAGAAACAACCACCACTGCTCCCCTGAACACTTCCTGCTTGATGACCTCAATAAAGCAACAAAATGGCATATGAGTTGACATCCGTTACTATCATGCTAGAGAGTGGGGTGACTATATACAAAACCTGGTTGTTTATGAGGTGCAGGATGAAGAGATAACTACTAACGAGATCTACTAATCTTGAGGTTTCCCATATGAGAAGTTGAGGGTAACCCCTCTTAGAACTGCTGAATATCCAGCTGTAATCTGCCACAGTAGTGAAGTCACTAGGCCGGGAAATACCTCTGCCAACTTACTCTTGACAAACAAAAGAACTGACCAATAGCAGTAACATAAGTACAATTAATTATGAGTCAATCGCTCGTTAATGGAAACAAGATCAAACCATCAGAACTAGTAATGATATATATCTGATGACCTGAAAAGCTTTCAGCTTTGTGAACCTTACTGGTTGAAGGATAAAGTCTCACTGACCAAATATGATGGGGAATTGTTTATTAACATCTTACTAGAATCCCCAGATGCCACAACTCAATAGTAAAGAGATGGTACTGGTCATCTAACTAATTGACATTAACAAATTGCAGAAACCTAATAAAATCAAGGGAAATTATACAGCCAGGAGGACAGTGCATAAAATAGAGTAAATCTGAAATTTATTAGGAATCTTAAAATGAATTTGTGCTTAGAGCTAAGATTGTAATGCAAAAGACTACTACCAGAGGAAAACATTTTCAAGACAATACACCTAAACAAATTCCATCTAAGACATCCCAAACAGGGAGCCAAATGCTTTCAACATGTCTTGTAAAAAGGAAGATTCTAGAAAATAAACCCGATGCTATGCCAATGTCTTAATACAACGAACAGACACATTATTCAGATCCCGAAACTGATGAAAACAAACTAACCAGAGGAATTATGTGAACCTCAAAACATGGAAATGGACAAACCTATAAGCAGTCAACATGAGTTTCTGGAAACCACACCCTATTGAACAAATTTCATTTATCTTTATGAGATTATAAAGGCGCTAATAAAGTCAAATAACTTATGATCAGATTTCACACAGGTATTTGAAATCAGATTTATACAGAACTGAATGTTACACAATGGATCAAAATTAATAGGTCTATTGTACTGTTTGGCTTTTGGGTATATTTTTCAGACACAGCAGAAGCAAGAATGGTCTGTGCTTAACGAGATTTTACACACACCGCAAAGTGTATTTACCAGCATAGTTCATTGTCTCCACAATTCCTCCTCCTGAGACACCTAAGGAATAGCAACAGGAAAAGAAAATGCTTTCCAAAGGCACTATACTTCTCTGAGGCCAATTAATAATGATATTGTCTTCTAGTAAATCCCAACGGTGTCCCAAATCCCCACCAATACTACATTCTCCACTTGGCAATATAAAACAAATATTTCATGTGGCTAAGCCATACCCATTATTTGTTGCCTTATCTTGCTAATCTCCAAAATGCACTCTGAATAGAAGGATCTAAAAAGCCAAGGGGCTGATATCACTGATATGATTCTATGATCACTGGTGTTAGAAGATGTTCCAGAAAGCAAAACAAAAGCCCTTGTGTAATGACACATATAGTGCTCTCTGATGAAAATCATGGAGAGCGAGAAGTGCCAATTACCACTCACTGCCCTTTGAGCATGTATGGCATGCAATGACCTTGACCTTCTTTTTAACCTCTTAATGCCATGCCTTGATGCCAGCCCTGCAGGGTTATGCTAGTTAAAGCTTCAGTGATTACTTTGAAGTGACAGATGGAGTGTCAAAGCAAACAGCATCTGTCCAAAGGGCCCCAGTAGGTGATGCTTCACAGAGTATCTCCTGAACATCTGCACTAATTAAATGCTTAAACTGAACAAAATTTAATTTTGCAGGCAGTGTTGGATCAGAGAGAGTTCACTGCACAGGGACCCTTAATCTGCTCTGTGCTCCTAGAAAATAGTCTTGCTTCTCCCTAAGCCCTCTTCACCCTGAACTTCAGAATTGTGGCAGCTTGCTTGTTCAAAAAATAGGCATTTAGTGGCTAAATACCCAATTTGGCATCCAATGAGGCTGTTTTCTACGTTTGAAAGGAAACCACAATCAGAAATAGTGTGTGTCTCTTCTGAATTCTTATACAGAAGGGACAGGTTATTTTCTGGAGTTGCAAGGCCTTTGGATTTGTTTCTTGTAGAACTCAGTAAGGATATCTTAAACTTGGGTTCTCTGTGAAACCCAGCAAATTGAAAACATTGATACTGTTACTCAAGAGATGCTACCAATGGAAACAACAATGAAGAAAGTGAGAAGTGGGAAAGGCCAGAGACTTATCAAAGTGGGATACATTTGCATTTGATAGTCAGCAATCCTATAAAACCCAGAACAGGGATTAAACACTCACCCTTCCCTCCCACAGAAGGGAGACAAAGCTCAGCACTTCAGTATCAAAAAGACAATGGTGAATATTTCATGTGCTTGCATTTCCACATATCTGGGGTGGGATCCACCATTTGGTACTTCCTGCTTTCCTGCATTCCCAGCAGTTTAAATCAAAATGCCTTGTAGTTCACACAACTTTCTCATTTTAAGAGTACAGAAAAACCTCATTTAGGAGAAAAGTTGTGAGGATGTCAGTAATTTGAAGAAGAATATGTGACTAGTACAAGCCAGAAAGGTAGCCTTGAAGTCAACATAAGCAGTCAGGAGGCAGACAGGTCTGTAGAGAGGAAATACCACTTCTTAAAACAGTTGATGGCTCTCATATAGAAATATCAAGCCTTGCTGTAACACTCATGGACCTTCTGTAGCCACAGTTTCCTGGCTACAGGAACAACCCATTGATACATCCTTTTCAAGACAGAAATGTCCAAGGAAACTAAACCCCTTTGTGCTGCATAGCAGGGAAACAATTTTCTCAGAGTCCAAAATATCTGGTAACCTGATCATTCTGAACAGGGAACGGTCATTAGAAAAATGTACATCCTTTGGCATTTATTACTCAGAGTGCAAGGTTCTCACACAGAGGTTACAATATAATATTGAATTATGGCAATATATTACATTGTATTGCTGATAGTTTTTTTTTCATAGGTTTTCATGTTCATTGCTTAACTCTCCATTGTTTATATTATTTTATTTTATCGAATCTATCGTGTTTCTCAGGCACCTATAACTTTGGGATCCTTTTTCTAGAAGCAGTAATTTATTTCTTATACACTAGACTGATCCATCAGTTACCTGCAAGCACTGGTTCTTTCTCATTCTGCTTGGGAACACAAAAAAAGATGCCCTGTTGGTTTCATCCTTTGACAAAAGCTGAGGCTATTGGTCTGGGAATTGCATGTATTAAGAAATACATTTGTGCTCCTTCTTCTTACTCAATGGCTTTTCCTTTTCCAGCTACAGATCAAAAATCTGAAGGACACATCTGAAGAGGGTAATTCATTATTTTTTACTTGACAAAGTTGAGGTTGAGTAGGTAAAGAGCTGAAGCAACAGAAATGCTGATCTCATTCTCAAACATGAACTACATTTACTTCTCTGTTGGTGTTTGTTCATTGCTCACTAAACCTAAACTGTTCACACATCTAGTAAGGCAACTTCAGAGTCATGACTGTCAGCAGGGGTCGTAACTGGAGAAAGAGCAGAAGATGAACTAATGGTTGGACTGAAGGCTGGTGTATGCCCACAAGTCACATTGAGATATAATCATTCAAGACCTTCAACTCTCCTTGCAAAAGTGTGATCACATTTCAAAACACCCAGCAAATGTGCTCTCCTAGATCTGACTTACTGGGCCCCACAATGCCATAGCCAGCTTAAGTTTGTCTTATCTCTGAAATTAAAAGCTTTTGAATCTGGACATAGCTTGTGTAATTCAGTACTTCAAAAGATTATCAAGATATACTTCTCCATATGACAATCACAGGACCCACTATTACAGAAGGCCTAAACCCTCTCATCAGAGTAAAACCTTCACCAAATACTGCTTTGGACAGGCAGAAAACACAGGAAGGAAGGAAGGAAAGAAAGAGAAAACAAAAAGGCTGTGAGAAGAAAGGGAAACACACAACATGCCTAATATGTGAATGGGGGATGGGAAAAGAGAAGATGAAATAAAGGGCATGCAAAATGACTCTGCTCTTCCCTCTATTTCCTTTGGAGAGAAGATTAGGTTACTACAGTTCAACAGGACTCAGTTTGCTTATTGCTTTGGGCATTAAGAACTTAATGCAAAAGTAATGAAGTTAAACCTGTGGCATAGATAATGGTCATTAGCAGCCTTCTTTCCCTGTCATAAACCTGACCCTTGTTAACTTCTATTTTATCTTTCTACGCAGATGATTGTGAGTGGGGCAGGAATTATTCTCTGTTCTGACCAATTTGGGAAAAAAGTCAGCCTGTGAGGATGTGCTGATATTTCAGTCCAAACTGGAGCCCTTCTCCCCCACATTACAGCCCAGGTTACATCACAAATGAAAGGGAAACGCAAGGAAGAAAGAGCAGAATTGGAGCCCTTGACCAAAAAAGCATAGCTTGTAGTAGGGATGAGAGCTTCAAGAAGTCAGATGAGATTGAAATCTCCCAAGGGCAGGATGTTAAGGAAAAAGCAAGGGTTAAAAAGTTTTAGCAATAAACAAAGTATATTTACTGCCTATCCTTTTTCATTTCTGTCCTTTACCTCCCACTCAGTGGAGCTCTTTCCCCACTCACTAATTAAGCTCTTTTAGAGTTTATTGACTGAGAGCAAAATTGTCCCTGAAAACAGATCCTCAGTAGTTGTTGTGGTGTTTCTGTGTCACTGCTCTGACAAAGGGAATTCTGTTACTCAGCTCTGTCAAGGAACATCTCCCCTGGATGAGACGTTATTTGAACAGACCAATATGACCAAATATCCTAATTCTTCAGTAGTTACCCAAAATTCAAATTTTTATTTTTTTTTTTTATTATTTTTTTTTTTGCCAGGGATGCAAAAGGAGCACAAGTGTAGACAAAAAAAACACAAAATATTTTTTCATGGCTGACTGGGGAAAACTGTCTCATTATCACCCAGGTCTGAATTGGTATTATTGTTCATCTGCTTTTAGAAGCAAGGTGACAAGTGTTAATTTCTCTCTATGTTTGCCTAGCAATAATGGTCAGGATTTTTTTTTTCTGGGAATTATGGTGTGGCATGAAGAAACTTAATTTAAGGTTACAAACTGAGGTGACTGTGCCATTGTCTATCTACAAATGGAGAAGGGCTATATATCAACATTGACTTTAAAGATAAATCAATCAATTTTGAGGTTTCATTGCCAAGTGAATCCAAACATACCAAGAAGGCAGTAATAGAGCCCTCAAGCCAACTGCAAAATTACATTATCTTCAAAGGAAGGATCATCTGGTCCTCAAAGTGAAAATGCTTCATAATAATATCAGTCATCACAAGAGTTACACCTATATTTGAGTAACAGGGAGCGGATTAGTCATCTCTTGATGAACAAACTAAAAATGAATTTTTGGGTTATAGTCCCAGAGAATTATCTGTTTTCCTGTAAACTCACTAGAAGAGAGGAAAACCACAGAATAAAATCTCAGCTTGGGGTAATTCTGCATTTCATGCTGAAACGGGGTCTGTATAGTACAATGCTGAATAGACAGATAAACCAGTCAAATTTTAAGGTGTAGAAGCCAATATGACTGCTTGAATCATCTCCAAAACTCCTGTTCAGCTTCTCATCTACTTTATTTACACAGACATATGTGATTTTGTTGCCAGCTGGTGATTTGGCAATAAAATGAAATATGAGCCTAATGTGCCTAGAAGATTTGTTTGGAAAAAAATAAACCCAAGATAAAAAAAAAACCAAACTAAGTAGTACTTGTTTATAGAAACATTACAGTACCTTTGATCCTTTCTTCTGTTCTGCTTCAATATGCTTGAATAAAAAGAAAATACTCTGTAAATTTCAGCAAGCAGCATGGGGGCTCCTATGTTTGTGTTGCAAAGACAGACTGAAGCCTTTAATCAAGACAAACTCCTGTAGGGCAAATTTCCCAATGCTGTATTAGTGTGGTGGTGTTGCTAGGTGGATCTCCACCCAACCAATCCACAGTGCTTGTAACTCGGCTGACCCATATCTGTCACAGGGCAGCACTGCAAAATCACTTTGGTAGGAGAGAAGGTGGGGAGACAAGAAAGTGACTCACAAGGAGTTAAGACTATCTAATAAACACCTAAATACAGGGAAAAATAATGCATGACACTTCAAGAAAGACTGAGACACTAAACTGGAAATACCAAAGCAGAGATATAAACAGTATAGAAAATACAGCATCCCTAAGAAGAATGTTTCACATACCCACAGCCCTGAATAAATATACCAAGTCCCTTGACCTTTTCTATACATGCACGTCAGACAAATATGCACATGCTGCTCTTTAAAATCTGATATTTATTATATCTTGCATCAAAGCCTAACTGCACATGGAGAGTTTATCGTGGAATATGAGAATGCATTAAGCATGAGGGGGGGAAAAAAGACATTAAAGATGCCTGTCTTACAGAACCCAGGTACTAATACCTAAAAACAGTGGATGCGTTTGTATATGAAATTTCTCTAATTACACTTAGAAAAAAAGATGTGCAAATGCACACTTAAAGTCTATTAGGACACCACCTTCATAATCTAGACATTGGGATTCAGAGTTAGTGTCTTCAGAGGAAAACCAATGGCTTTCCAAACGATCATGAAAAGTGCACAAGGTCAGAGTACTATACTGTGCCACAAACTGAACTATCCTGGGAAAAACAATACAGCATTCAAATAAGAACACATTTTAAAAATACAAGTGATTCCTTTTAAAATCCTGTTTTCAAGCAGTGTGATGTATTCCTTTTAGACCAAAACTTTGTCCTTTTTCTCAGAACAGCTGTGAGTATAGTCAGTTGATTCTAAATTCTCTGTGAGCAGATAAACAATTACAGTTAGAAACTCTCAACAAAACTAAGTCAGAACGAACTCCAAGGGAAAGTGACATTTGCCTCTGCAAGGGTCCTGTGAATAATTACATTTAAAAGTAGGTAATTTTTAGGACAGAAGTCAGAAATCGTTAACAAACCTGAGTTTGGAAAAGAAGCAGCTGTACTATCACCCAGCTCCCACCATATGCAGGAGTCATGGAAGAACATGTGGAAAAATCTCCTGTTGTGACTAGTGAAGTAGGAAAGGCTTTACTTTAGTTGTCTCCTCACATCAACATGCTGGAGACAGTGTTAGGAAATCCCACAGCAGCCACCTGATGTATCTTTGTGGGTATTTCCAAAGTCTTCTCTATGGTTCCATGTTTCTCCTGGGTCAATCCTATGAATGCAGATGGTGCTCCATGGAAATGGTGACTGATTTATGTTCTCTCAGTTAAGGAGCCACAGCAAAAAAAATGGCTGATGGCTATCTATTTAGAGGGATCAGGAATCTGGGCCTTCTCCAGCTTTGTGAAGACAACTGGAAGCCATGTGCAATTTCCTACAGCCATCCAGAGAGAGCAGGAGCTGAAAGGTAACTTCCCCACCCATGTGGAGCATATTAAAGCCTACTGAGAACTTCCCTCAGCCAAATGTTCAGGTTCCCTGCTCTATAGTGATTTCTACAGCCTTCTCTATCTTTGAAACATGAGCAAGTTATTGCTGGCATACAAGGAAGCTGGCAAAGTGTCATCCCATGATTCAGCATATCAAGAAGATAGCATAATGAATCATTGTGCAAAGGGTTGTGCAACAGGGACTGAAACAGTCCATATGAAACCACTGCTGTATTGGAATGGAAATGGCTTTTTCATGGAAGATACTCATCTGCCAAGAAAAACGTTCTATAACTAATGTTTTATGAGTAGATGATCCAGAGGCAGATAGAGGCATTGATGCTAGGACTTCGCCTACTGTGACACAGACATATGAGAAGATAACTCGGTTTGCCAGGATGATTTTTTTACAATTGTAACATCTGGTACAAAAGGTTTAAAGAGATTCATGAATTGGAAAGAGTAGAAAAGTAGTCCTGCATCTGATTAAACTGTGCTGTGATTTGGAGATAATCCACTGGAGTCAATGGAGATAACCTGGCACAATACCATCCTCGATGCAACAAGAAACAGAGCCAAAGAGCATCAATGTACAGGACTTTACTGCATTTCTTTATCCAGCTCATGGGAAATCCTGCAGTACCTCAGGCTACTTCAGCTATTTTCAATGCACAGCTGTCTTCCTCCTTGCCGTGGCATTGCCCAACAGTCCCCATCCCCATTAGTTATTCCCCAAGTGCTTTGACAAGGTCAGTCCATAAGGGACCACACTTTTTTTTTCTGTTCCCATCCCTTCATCTGCTTTTGGAATAGTTCTACAGTTTGTTAACTGGTTATGATGAGCTGGTCTACAGCAGAAAAGCATCCTTGCGCTCTTCTTCCCAGTCTCTCCTCTTTTCTGGCAAAAAAAAAGAAAGCAACATTCCTAGTTGAAAAGCTCCAAAAGACTCTTCTTTTACAATTTTTAAAAAAACCACCCAGCCTTTAAAAACATGACTCAATAGGGTCTTTTTGCTTAAATAACCAATAGCCTTAGAAAGGAAAACCTTCTATTTCAGGATTTTTCAGCTTGCCTTAGGGTTCATGGACTACTACGAAAAAATCTGGCAAAGATGAGTAAGAAAAGCAAGTTCACGCATCTCATAAGGCTGCTCATTTGAGAGGCACTTCTAAAGGGGCAGCACTGCCTCTGAGAAAAAAAAGACACAGATTGAAAGGCACTGGGCTTCCTTTTTAAGTATCATCTGCAAACTGGTATCATACAACCACCAAGCATCATAATCCTGTCCTGATCTCGGGGTCAAGGTCTGCCCACACCAGCAGCTGTGCACCACGGGGACTGAGACCAATGACTCCTCCTGTGGAAAAGCCACCAGCCTGTTGTCAGATAGCACTGGGGACTGTCCCTGGCCACACTTCCCATGATGAGCCAAAGCGAAAAACTTCTCTGAATCAGCAGCCTTATCTCACCCCTCTGCATCCTTCAAGCATCCAGTCCCCATCCTCAACTTCTTCTAATGCAGACAATTGGCACAGATAACATGTCCTGAATACCTTCTGTTTTCCCTGCCTGTGCTCACTCTTTGCCTCAGCTGCCTCCATGCTTCCTTTCCCAAAGAATTTTTGTCACCATTTTTCATACTTTATTTTCCTTTTATAACTGTTGACTGGCTTGGATGCTATTAATCCTATTTAAGAAAGATGGGAGAGGCAGCGAGGGCACACTGTTAGAAATAAGTAGATCAAACTTTCACCCTACACACCTTATATTGTGGGAACCTAGAAGTGAAGCAGTAGTTAAGGGCCTCAGCCACTTGTATTGGCAAACTCATCTTTCATAAGCATGCAATTTGGATTTAATAACATGCTTAATGAATGGTAATTAAAAACAAATTGCAATTAAAACACTACTTAATGAGGTTTAACAGTGATGTGATAGATATGCATCTATCACCAAGTTCAACTTCAATAAATATTTTCTTAATAAACTGGCATTTAATTAGTATGGGAAAAATGTTGCTGTTAAATCTAAATTAAATTAAAATATACTTAGGGCACTTACCCACTTAATAGTATGTGTTAATGAAAAATATTTAAAAGGCTTGTTCTTTCTTTTTTTTTTTAAGGGCAATGGTTACAAGAATTACATAAAAGGAATTTAATTGATTGCAGTACATGAAGGCATGATCCAGCCCTACATATAAACACTTCTTTGATTTAAGTTTCCTAATCCACAATATCTATACTATTACACCTGTAAATGAACAAAGAAACTGGCTAGAATTTGAAGTTTAAGATTTGAAATGTGACCATTTACAAAGTCATACTCCAAATACCCACTGCCCCTCTCCCACTAACCTTTCTATGTTATTTTATGATCCCATTATCATAAACATCTGAGCACCTGACAACATTTTAAAAATAGAAATAAAGTGTTTCCTTTCAGTAGATATTGTTTGAATATTTCATAGATCTCTAATTGTTTAGTGGGAGAGAGCAAGAGAAGTTTACCATTTTAAGCTTAGCACATGTCAACTATTTTGTTTGAGGTCTGTGAAATCTTTATTTCTCATAAAAGGTATTGCAGTAGCTTAAACCCTGATCCTACCTGTCTCCTGTGCTCCCAAGACTCCTTAGAGTAGCTGATACTTTAATTGCTTCAGCACTCATTATGACTTGGACTAAATTCAAATAAAATATTTTGTAGTTAAAAATAGCTTTTAGGAGAATGCAAAATTGTTGCAGAAAACTTGGAGCCTTCAGTATTTTTGATCAACTGTTTGGAACTCGGAAGGATTCATTTTGATAGAACCTGTAGAAAACCAAAATAAAATCTGAAGAAATATTTTGTAATTCCCTTTTTTATACAGTTTTTTACTGAGGATTTCAGGAGAGAAACTGGAAAAAATCCCAAAGCAAATTGTTTTCTTCACAGATAGGACCAGGAGTTCTCCTTCTGTGTCTTCACAGTACCTACCACAAGGGGTCTGTTTCACAAGAAGGACATTAACAGTAAGACAGATTTATGATATAAATGCAAACAGTTCCCTAAGGCAAATAAATGACTTCTCAATGTTTCACTCTGCAGAAATTCTGTACATAATGACATTGTTGTATAGCAACATATGTCGCATATACAGGTATGTTTTTTATTATTGCTGACAGTATGGAACAGCTGTTTGCAGACAGATACAAGCTTATAAGAAAAAAATGGCAGGACATTAAAGGTTATTTACATTAAGAAGGAAAGTGCATTGGAACAATATTTGCCATAAGTTCACTATGTTCTCCTTTTCGTCTTTGCAAGTGGAAAAGACTTACAGGAACTAGACACTAAAGATACAAATTTAGCCCTTATCACTGTTCCTCTTGAAGACAACCTCAACAGGAGATGATTATCATAAACCTGGTCTCTCTGGATAGCTTCCCACTTAATCCCACCAGCAGCTGCTTGGTTTAAACCTCTTCTTTTTCCTTACATATCACAAACAGACTAGATTGAGGACTACCAGTTTTAAATTTCAGTTATTTTCTGTTGGACTTAAAGTGCCAATCTTGGTTTAAAGCAATTGAACCAACACTGCCCAGTCTTATTTTATAAAGCAAAAGAACCAGCCACAGAGAACAGGTGACAGATAAGCAATGTGAGAATGAGTTATCAAATATAGTATATGATATTATGCCCCACATAAACAGAGAGCAATAGTGTACATACCCAGCCAGATCCTGATTGGTCCCGAAAGCTCAGTTTTATCAGTTGCAAAATGTGAAGGACATTTTTCTGCCATGTTCCAGTTTCAGATATGATGCAGATAACACTTAGCATTAAATAATGCTTCTATGATTCCAGTTTTCAAGCATTTCACAATCCTCTGCTAAATGTGACATCCTGAATGAAACAAATGACTTGATTAAGGACTTATTAACATAGAAACAGAACTGACTTAATGGATTATGACATGTCCTACTGTACATGTCACGCTGCATCAAGGCTGAAAGTAAAGATATTGTCCTTACTTCAGAAAAATGTAACTGCTTAGTGAGGGAAATACCCACTACACAGCAGTAGGCACAGGGAGAGCCTGGTTCCAGCAGGCAGAACAGGAATTCATATTCAGTGTCTCCCAGTGCACAGCAGTGGCTGTTTTATATTTTACGACACTCCTACTTGGATGGAAAAAAAGCCATTTAACTTCAATACAGTATCACAGAATCATTTGGTTGGAAGAGACCTTTAAGATCATCAAGTCCAACTGTTAACCCTACACTGCCAGGGTCCCTAAACCATGTCCCCCAGCACCACAGCCACATGATTTTTAAACACTTCCAGGGATGGCGACTCCACCACCTCCCTGGGCAGCCCATTCCAATGCCTAACCACCCTCTCTGGAAAGAAATTTTTCCTGACATCCAACCTAAATTTCCCTTGGTGCAACTTGAAGCCATTACCCCTCATCCTGTCTTTTTTAACTTGGGAGAAGAGGTCGACCCCCACCTCCCTACAACTTCCCTTCAGGTAGTTGTAGAGAGCAATAAGGTCCCCCCTTAGCCTCCTCTTCTCCAGACTAAACAATACCAGCTCCCTCAGCCTTTCCTCATAGGAGAAACTCTTCAGATCCTTCACCAGCTTCGTTGTCCTTCTCTGGACTCGTTCCCGTACTTCAACATCCTTCTTGTAGTGAGGGGCCCAAAACTGGACACAGTACTCAAGGTGTGGCCTCACCAGCACTGAGTACAGGGGTACAATCACCTCCCTGCTCCTGCTGGCCATACTGTTTCTGATACATGCCAGGATGCTGTTGGCCTTCTTGGCTGCTTGGGCACATAGAATCATACAAAATCAGGGAATCCTACAAAACTAATAGTTAAATGGTTTTCCTCTGAAGAAGACAATCTTTCTCCACTTTCTCCAACTAAACTTCATTAGAAAGACACAACAGGGACCCTGGAAAGATTATTTATGATCTGGATTATCGGATAATTATAAAAATGCCCCAGTATTGCATCTGGTTCTGATGCCAAGACCCCAGCCAAAGTACAACCCACAACTCAGTGTCACCTTGTCCATAGCATACCCAGACATCTCATGAAAGCTCCCAGTCATAGACAAACAGTGGAGTTGTTCTCTGAAAAGTCCAAGGAAAATTTGTGGGGTTTGAGCTATGTCAGTACCTGCTGCAGTAATGATGGTGGTTCAGATGACAATGGAAGACAATCAGATTTGTCTTTCTGATCACTTAAGTAGATGCAAGGAAAGAACAAGGACATTGGAAACACAGAATCAGAAGATCTGAAAAGGAATTTGTTTAAGGTTGACTAGACTGCGACAAGCTTGCTGGTCATTCTGAGCCAGGAGAGCTAATGCTCTTACCAAGGGGAGAGCAAACTACCATCTTTGATCTAAGATCTAAGTAGTCAGGAACTATCCCTCCTCCCTCAAGTATTTTCAACTAAAAATGGCAGAGATGTGCTGATTAAAGAAAGACAGTGCTTTAACACTCTCAGCTTGTGGCTAGCAGTCTGGCATCTCTGGTGATGCTCAGCTTGGGCTGAGACAAACAGGATGCCCATGCCAAGTTGTTTTGCAGTCAGTGGCCTGTTGCCAGGGTGTCATTTTTTTCATAGAAAGGACACAATACTGAACAATCTGGCTGAGAATGAATAAAAATGTCATCTGTGTTCGCTCCACTTCAAGGGCTTGTGCAGTATTGTTGTCCTCATGTGCAATACAATTCCTACTGATCCCATATATGAATCAAAAGATGCTTCTTAGGGACCTATTGGTCAGTCTTCTAACCTTGACAGGGAAGTCACGTCAAACTATTACATTTTAGAGCAGTGATAAAAGAGGGTTCATTTCTTTCATGAGCTGGGTATGGTTTATTTTTTGCCTATTGGAAATTTGTCTCTTCTTTCACCCAGAAAAAAAGCATAAGAATTAGACAATGAAACAGCATGGAAAAGAATATATGCTTAGCAGAAATAGCAAACCATCAGATTTGCACATTGATGGGGATACAAAAGGAACGATGATTGAGAAAAGGCTGCAAAGCCAAAAAAACACTGTCAAGATTTATCTGCCATCTGCAAAAAAGAAAGGAGCAAACAGAAATAAACAGATGTGTGAGGAGGCAAGAGGAATGCACAGTGGTTTATTATCAAGGGGGACCTTTCACAGGCTGCACTCTGTAAAGACTCCACTCATACAGAGACATGGATTTTGAAACAGAGAATATGTAATTTCTGTCCTCAGTAACCATGTCTGAGTTTACCCTGTGAGGCAGCCTCATCTTGGGTCCTAACCCAGGAGAAGCACATGAGATACCCAAGAAACATCAGAATCACAGCTGGCTCTCTGTGTTTCCCTAGAGAAAGCTCTCCATGTTTGGCCATTTGCAAACCATCTGCATGAGCTGTTAGGACATAAATTTGGAATAGTCAGTTGTGCAAGGTAAAGAGGATCTGGGGTTTTTTTTCCTGGTTAGACTGAATTCAAAATGCTAAGTGCTTCTTGAGAGTTGCTCAGCCTCCTCATCTCTTAAAGACAGCATTGGAAGTATTGAGTAACATGCAGAAAATCCCAGACAAATGGCCTGTACCAGTGGTACTAATGGTAAAGAGTGGTAGGGAGTAAAGCTCCCTTTGCCACCTCAGTATGTTCCTGCCAACAGCTACTGATAGGATCAGATTCTAAATGCAACCCTCAAGACTAGATTTTCATGGTTGGAGGGAGATGAGGAACATCTAACAAGTCTCCACGAACCATCATAATGGAGAAACTGTAAATATCAGATACAGCAAAACACAAGCTGGCAACAGAGGACAGCACACATTCCTCACCTTCTGGTGCACAGGGACCAGAAGTACTGGGCATTTAAAATCAGGAGCTTGTTTTGTTGGAGTCTGTTTTTTCTGATTTCCTATGAGAAGGTTCTGCATCCTTGCTGGTGGGTGAAACGTGCTCTGTCAGGAAACTCCTTGAGTTTTCTGTCTTGAAAAAAAAAACAACAAACAATCAGACAATCCCATAGAAGACCTCTGTGTTCGAAAGCTGAAGAATGACCCAAAGAATAAGAACAAACAGCACTGGAAGAAGTCATGCCCCTTTTCTCCCAACCCCCAGTGTGTTACATTGTTTGGTAACACTTGCCTCCAAAAATATCAACAGTAGAGATTCCCCCACCCTGCCTTAACCACTAACATCAGAAGACATATGGACGGGAGCTGCAGGGAAGACACACCAACTATAACAGTGCTTAACACCTGCTCTGTGACCTGAAGATTCACCTGGCTGTGAACCTGTGAGAGGAAGGCCACAGCTTTATACAGCCTGCTTTACCACCCCTTTTCAACAGCCAGGCACAGTACCAGGCTGACGCTGTCCCACTCACTTAGAAAGCACCATAGAACTCAGCAGCCAAAGCGACCAGAACAAATTGGACATATGAGACATCGCTTAAAAAGGAGTTACAGTAGGAAGTTACCAGAAAGTTTCCATTCCAAAGCACTAAAATCTTGCATTTGCTTATTAAATTTCAGCTGGGGCCCCAGGCAATTGAACAGAAGACCAGCCTTGTGCATTTTCTTTGCTTACTGCTACTGCCATACAGCTGTAACTTACAGAAAGAAATTACAAAGACTTCAATCTTGGCTACTCATCCTTGCACCTCTGGTTGTAAAGGTAAAACTGACATCATATTTTAGGCTTTGGGTTTGTGTTGGTTTTGGTTTTTTTTTCTTTCTTTTCTTTTAAATGCGTTATGGAACAGTGGAACAAAAGAAAAATAGTGTAACCTGTTTAAGAACCCCTGATTCAAAGGCCAGCTGAGACAATGGCAGGATTTTGTTTCTTGATTCTCAGGTATTTTGTAGGCATTTAATAATAAAACCTACAAGTGCAACTGGAAGGCTGGTGCTGTCAGGGGCCTGCTGGGAATCTGTGCTTGTCCTGTTCACTGGGGCTTTCGGTGGCTGCACGCAAAAACACGTGGTACCCTGCATATGCTGGCATTGTGGTTGCCCTGGGAACTCCCTTGGCAGCCCAGAGTTCAGCCTCACAGCCCCACTAAGCCAACAAAGAGATGGGTGTTGTGTCAGGGCTCTGCTCTGATGTGAATGCTGCAAAATGGGGTCTGAGATGACAAAACCTGTTGTGGTTGTAGTTCCCACTTTTTGTCAATCATTTTAGAGGGTACAGACTTGAAAGCCCTGATGCTCTCTCGTGTGGTGTTTCTATAATGCTCAGCACAGCAAGGAAGGATGAATTTTCTAAAAAGTTCAATAAAAATCTTATTCCCCAGAAGCCAGGCTTCAGGGACTCAAGGAATTGCCAGCACTAAGTGCTCAAAACCTGTCAGAAAGGCTTGAAATTGGCTTGAAAATCATGAAAAAAATAAGAAGACATGTAGGGGACTTTTATTTGTGTTTAGATTTTTGAAGCCTAGAACATAATAAACCACATCATGTTTCACACTCTCTTCCACTCTACCGTGAAGACTAGAAATGTACAAGTTTGCACCTCTGTAAAGAAGAAATGTGCTGGGATTTATTTTTTGTATATTAAAAGTGAAAGACCAAAGAAATAGCAAGATTACCAGAGCTCAGGCTTTAAGAGAACCCCACCAGGCATTACTAGAAAGATTCACAATAATGTTACCAGCCTTGATACCTCTGTACTCTTCCTCTCAGGCCAACAGTCTCCACTCACAACTGAGAATTTCCTGCCCTCAGGTGGTGCTCCAGAAAAAGAGTTAAAAAGTATCAAGGAGAGACCAACAAGCTTGTACAATGCACCAAACAAGCATGCTAACAGCACCCAGCTGCTGATGCAACCCCCCAAAATTAAATGCAATAATTAATATGTTAGCCTACTTCAAGCATTTGCTAATTCCATGGTTTATTCCTGACAGTCAGAACCAGAAACAGCAGATCTCAAACGAATGACAGGAGCAGCACTTGCTGGAGTCAAGCAGCAAGGGATCAAAGAGCTAAAAGTGGATGGACGGGAATGCACACACACTTAAAAAAATCAGCATGGGACTAGAGATTTTGCTGGACTGCAACCAGATGAATTCCACAGTTAGTTTATTGTTATTATTACCATGATCATCATCACTACTGGCCAGAGAGTAGTCCATGTTCAGGTTGGCTAACCCTTTTCACAACGTTTTCATGCTGTTTATCCAAATCATACTGGTGTTTACACTGTACAAGTTAGTGATTCACCAGAGCGAGATCTGCGACTATCCAATTTGTTATGACAGAGCAGAGCAGGTCTAGCTGCTGGTTTGCACCCCAGACATGGCTTTGATCACACACCATACCTTAAGAAAACGGTGCTAAACACCATATGATGGAGCAGAATGTGCAACCAGTAAACACCAGCAGTAATACACAGCTATGCAGAGCAGCAGAATGAGGGGGGTTTAAGCATTCTTATCTTTGTTTTTAAACACAATGTTCCTGCTGTAAAGAGCTGGTTAAGACCAGATGTTGACATGCAAAACATTTTTTTTTTAAAATTATTTAAATTACTAATACTGGATAATATTACAGAAGACTAGAGGGTAGCACTCCTTTAGAGAGATTTATTCTTTACTTCTTTAAAACTGATAGGCGTTTCACATGTTCAGGAACTGTGACTGTAACACATCTGTATTTTTATTTAATTACCTTTTTCCTAAATGAGATTACAGCATGGCATGTGGTGTCTTTCAAAGCCAACACCTGTAGTCAGAATTAGAATCTTCACAGCTACCACCACTGAAGTTCCCAGGGGCTTGGAATGTGGTGGGGAATTGTTCAGCTCAGACTCAGGGAAGTCTGGCAACCTCATCAGCAGCATTATCGAGGCCTCTCCAGATCTCAATAGCTTTCCTGTCTGCACATTTTTATATGTATGTATATGTATTTATTTATTCATTTTATTTTAAGGCTAGTTCCAACAGGAAAAAAGTAATAGAACAGTGAGAATTTCCTGTGACAGTATAACCAGAAAGAAAGGGGGAAAAAAAACCCATTAAATGAAATAAACCTAGACAAAGCCTTGTGTGAAATTGAAATAAGGCTGAGATGCCCCAGGTGCAACATGGGTCAACTGTCCTTCTTACAGCTCAGTGCTGGAAACGTGCCCAGCTTTTATGAAAGGTCCCAAAGCCACAGAAGAAGGCTCAAGATGTTGACTGGCCTTGGGCTACACACTTGGCTGCTACAAGGCAGCGACCTTTGTCCCTGACACAAGGCTGGATCATTA
Source organism: Ceyx melanurus (assembly GCA_024611195.1). Taxonomy (NCBI): domain Eukaryota; kingdom Metazoa; phylum Chordata; class Aves; order Coraciiformes; family Alcedinidae; genus Ceyx; species Ceyx melanurus. The sequence goes on along the minus strand of JANHGL010003501.1, from coordinate 65,483 downwards.
TTTTTTTGGTTTTCAGAGCTCTTCCTTCTCACAGTAAAAAGAGCTGCTCGGCAGTTGGGGTTTACAGCCTGACATTTTGGCATCTGATTTTTTTATTTTTTTATTTTTTTATTTGTTCCAGGCAAAACTCTATTTAGGAAATGGCTTTAAGCCCATTGTTCATACTGGTTTCAGATGGCTCGCAGCTTCAGGAGGCAGTAGGCTTGAAGTATAGCTGCAAAGCATTCTGCAAAGCCCTCTCAGGGTGCATTTGATCCTATCCTGCATAGGCTAGCATCAGAGAGAGGGCACTGTAGACTCCATGAACAAAGACAGGCTAATGCAATGAACACCCCAACAAGAATAAGAGAGTGGAATCAGTTATGGTCCTGTGACATTGATCTGTCTCCTCTCATAAACAAACTCCATCCCATTTTCTGCAAGTCCCCCAAACTATCTACCAACTGACAATGATTTCTGAACAGAGTAGACAGGAGATCCAAAAGTGGAATTGTAGAATTCTGGTCCCATCATTTGCCATCCTCCTTTTTAAGCCTTTTACCTTCAGTTTAATGGCTGATGGAGCAGCAAAAGGGCCAGTGAAGCAGCATGGAGTAGGGAGGGGAATCCACTCCTCTACATTCTTCCAGAAGCAGGTAAAATCCACTGAGTTTCTGCAGGATCAGTGATTGTTCTGTGTCACAGGGGTAGCAATGGACTATTTACAAAGGACACATGGTGCTAGCTTGCTTTAAAAATTATTATTATGTTGTATTACCATAGCACCTGTGGGCTCCCTTTGTAGCACAGTAACCTGCAGTGACAGACACCATGCTAAGCCAGCACAAACAGATGGTTCCTAAAACAGGGATTCTTCACTCCAAGACAAAAGCTGATAGATAATGTTACAGACAAGAGAAGTCCATGGAAACCACCGAAGTTCACATCATCATCACAGAATTCAGCAGCTTGACAGCTGGGAAGATTTTCTAGCCATCTTAGAAAATGAGCTTTAAAGAGCAACTGAGAATAATGAAGGTGCCTTAAGAGCACAGGAAAACACACAAGGGCGCTTTCCAATTTTAAAAAGTGGGCAACAGAGTGTGGCACAGTGGGCTGACCACCAGCCAAACTGACAAACACAAATGAAAACCACTACATAGGGTGGCAAAAGGCTGTGAAAGGCCCCGAGAGAGAAGACAAGCAGATTATGCTTGATATGATCAAGAGCAGAGACTTCCAAAAGAGACGCAGCAGGAGAGGAGTGACAGGCAGGCAAAGCAAATGATCTCTTTTGCAGCATAACAAACATGCATCAACAGGATGAGAGAATGGATTTGCCAAAGCTAGAATTAGCAACATTGCAGTAGTGACTGAATAGCATGGCAAGGACAAACTGAGTAAGACCATGAGCCATGAGCAGGTACAAAGGTGGCAAGATTTTAGAGAAGAAATGCAAAAACAAGTGGTATGAGTTTGCTGCTCCCTGAAGTCACAAACCAAGAGAAACGCCAAAGACAATGTCCATGTGTCTAAGTGACGGGAGGACCATGATATGGTCCATAGTGGTTAAGAAAGAATAGATTTATGGGAAAGTGCCTTGTTTTAGGCATGTTGAGTATCAGCTGCCAGCCAGTCACCTGCAAGGGGACGTCAATGAACGTCACTGAAACTAGAGAGACACGTGTTGTAAGCAGGTAGGTCTCTATGGCATCAGCATGGGGACAGAAGCTTAATTGTAGTTTGCAGAGAAAATTACCAACAGAGTAGAAAATAAAAGGACCATCAGTGCCCTAGAGGAACTCCAGGGAATGCTGGGGAATGTCTGATTCTATCTCTGCTTTCTTTACATGGTGTTAAGATGTTCCTTCATGAGACGGCTCATCTCTAGAGCTCCTAAAATTACTTCCAAGAAAGTAGTTGTGTTCTTTCCACCCTTCATGTACTCCTTTTTCATCTGAAATGAAACACTGGAAAACAGGACCATTTTTCCAGCAATCATGATTTTACAGCACAAGCCTCATCACTCCTCCCTTGTTCTTTTACTATAAGAAGTGTATTTTTGTATAAATGGGAAAAATAAACAAAGCAACCCATTCCAAAAGGTATACAGCTCACTACCCGAGAACTGCCTTTCATGTCAGAACCCACACAGAAACAAACCTTGGCAGGGCAAAGCATCTGAATCGGCTCCTGCTCCCCGCTGCCATCCCAAACTTCCTCCTCCTTCCCTCTTCCTAAACACTGCCTCACCCTCTAGAAAGTCCCCTGTGGAGACACAAACCAAAGTTCAGCTTTGGATTTACGTAAATTAAAAAGTGGAGAGGTTGCTGTGATCCTTCACTGGCCATCAACCTGCACAAGCAGGGTGCCTAGGTCTCCCCACAGTACAGGAGGCTGGTACCACGTGTTATCACCAGTACAACTACCAATGACCTGCTGCTCAGTGCTCCTAATTCTCACAACGTTTTGGCAGCAGTCACCGGGTCCAGTTCCACTTCAAAGCTACCTCTGTGCTTTCAGAATCACAGTAAGTGCTCTTTCTAATTACTAAGTGTTTCCAGTATGTTTTTAATTATCATCATTAAGGGATTGAACATAACCCACTGAGATACAGAAGCATAAACATGAGCAATAATTATTTCAGCCTCTTCACTGGTTTCAGGTAATGATCACACTATGTATTTAAAGCTCCTGCTCAGTTTATGATGGTCTGTTTTAGAATCACATTATCTTGGGTGTTTCTGGTAAAGGCCAACTAAAGGTTAAGGTCTGTAGAAGAAGGGAAAGAATGTTTAAAAATTATTTTAAAGGCTTTTAGTTATTTAAAGTTGATGCCTGTGACCTGTTAAGGATCACCCAAAATGAAGACATCTGCCTTATGCTATTCCAGAGTAAACAGATCTGCTGCAGAACTGTAAGAACTTAAAGTTGGAACTTCAGTTTAATTTATGGTAGACATGCCACTGGCATTTCTCAGTGTAGAAATGTTAGTTTTAATCAAGCTAACACGGGTGCTAGAAGCTCTCTAAACACAGCAGCCAAACCCTCACAGATGTGCTAATATTGCCCTAGTTCTCAAGCAACAAGTGGGAGAAGACGGGAGATCCTGTCATTAAGGCATGATTTTGAAAGGGCCTCTAAGGCCATCAGTCAGCACCACACTCACCATAAGTCCCAGACAGTTTAGCTGATTTTCCTTGAAAGTCAAAGTAACGTAAAAGACTCACATTTGCCATGGACACCAGCCATGAATGTCTGAGTATGTGTATCCAATCCTAAGCTACAATCGTTCCTGAGCAAAACTGTTTGGATTGTTTTCACCATTGGGATGTTTTGTTTGGGTCTTTATTGTTTGACTACTATCTTGATTGTGTTGTAAAAAGTATTTTCTTTTGTTTTGCAGTGAAATACCAGAAATGGAAAATTATTGTTGACATGGTTTTAAAAGCTGGTGATTTTTATTATTTTTTTTTTCTTGGTAAAATATAGAAGACTTATCCAGTGACTGGAAAGTTTGAAATCAGTATAATATTTGCAAAATACCTTCTGAGAACTTTTTGAAGACCTTCCACCAGACCTGTCCCAGTTTACCCTTGTCTCTGATGTGGAGCTCCTGAGTGACCTTGTGACACGGTTTTCTGTGCCACCATTCCCTACTTGTTGAGATAATAGGAATTCTAGTCTCCAAATAAGTGATTTACATCAGAAAAATCACAGTTTGTCAGATTGAAGATTATTGCAAAAATTTACCAGCTTTAAATAATTACAGCTTTGGTGGGAAATATTTCCCGAGTTCAAGATGGAGATTCCAGTGAAAAACAAACAAAAAACCACTCAACCATCATAATGGCAATAATGTAACCCCTAAAACAGGCTCTTCCAAACTATACCAAGTTTAGTTTTTTCACAAGCTATCCAGTATAAGGAAGAGGCCAAGCTTTGATCAAGATCACAAAGCTGGATCTTCATTGAGAGTGTGCTAACACTGCCCAAACATCTTAACATGTAAATGGTTTGTAAGGCATGGCCTCCAAACAGGGTAACACCCACTTCAGTGGGTGCCATCCAAGGCACATCCCAAACTGCTGCATAAAGCTGGCAGTGTGGAGTCTCCTATCAGTCCCACTGCCCGTCAGCCATCTGTGCCCACAGGTGGAGATAGGAGGAAAGGAAGGCAGACTCCCCCCCTGCTCCCAGAGGATGGGTTTGACCTCTTCCCCCAAGTGAAAAGAGTTAAGCCAGGCTCACAGTCTCCAATTCATGACTGTTCATCTATGAAATCAGACTCCCACCCCCCTCCACTAAGAATCTGCTATTTCAATGAGGCACAAGATGTCAGGATTTTTGCCAACATGAGCACAGCTGTCAAAATCTCATCCTTGGAAAGAATCCCAGATAGACACATGTTTTACCCCAGCCAAAACAGTCAAACTTCGGAGAGAAACATTCAGAAAGGAAAAAGGTTCCATATTGTCACTGCACTAGCTTGGGATTGCTCACAGCCAGACAACCAGGATGCAGTGTTTTAATAGCTGAACCAGTAAACGCAACAGGCATCATGCTATTGACAGCAAGAAGAAGAGATTCAGTGCCTTTGGCACAAGGTTATCAAAAGCAGCGTTGCAGGAAAGGAAATAAGCTTGTTTGGATTTGGGAGACAACAAATAAAGGGGAAAATATGCTTGCAATTCTCTGTTTCTATAGTATGTTTTGCTAACAGCACTTTTGCCTGGAATTTTCAAAGGAAGTCTGAGAAGTCTTGGGTCTATATTGTCCTTGAGTTCATGTTCTTTCAAGCCTACTTGGAAATCCAAGTATAAGAGACTTGGCTGGACTTGCCGTAGGTGTACTGGGAGGATGCAGAAAACCTCTCTGGATTATTCCAGGGACTAGAGACCACCACAGCTCTGGAGCCTTCCTGGGCACTGCCATAAGCAAATTTGCATTGAAAGCAGCAACAAGAGGCACTGAGGTGAGGGCCCTGCTCAGAGCACAGGCTTCTCATCTTCTTCTTTGGCGGGGACTTCAGGAGGAGGATCCCTAGCCTGGAGTTTTGCAGCTTTCCAACGTGTCCAGCTTGAACTAAGCAAGATTCCCAACCTCTTGTGCAGGTGAGAATTGACCTATTCTGACCTGAGATGTGAAGAGAACAAATTATTTTGCTCGGGTCACAGAGAGGGGCATTGGCAAAGCTCATAGAGGTCCAGTGACTCTCCAGTTCTTCATACAAATGGGAACTGTATGTGTTGGCTTTCTTAGCATGGCCCAACTTGCGTGCAAGCAGCAGTCAACTGGCCAAGAGGTGAACTCCTGCAGTGGAGGGGGTGGGGAGGTGGCATCAGAAACAGCAATCATTATCCTCTTTACTGGAAAACATGTATCTGAATGGCCAAATTTACTAGCTGTTCCAGATCTTTATGAGATTTATGAGGCTAAAGAAAAGAATTTACTAGAAAGACATAAAACTTCAGTGGTTTGAAATGGAAATATTTGCAAGGGACTTGGGATCAGCTGGTTTCAATTGCAGCCCTGTCTGAAGCAGGGAGGGCTTCACTTCAGGGCTGAGGACCTCAAAGCTCTCCTGACCTGACTCTCCATAGACAGCTAGAGATTAAAGCTGACTGGAGAGCCAATGCTCCATCATTGGGAGGAGCTCTGGTACCCCAGATAAAAGAAAAACATACTGGAGATGATGAGGAGCACATGGAAGAGCTGCACAAGTCTTGTGCGAACTAGCCTGGTCCTGCAGGGCCAGTCCTGAGCTCCAGCCAATACTATCTGGCGAATCTAAGCTACTTCCTGATCCTGCACCACCTGCCATGGCACCCCTGGTTTTGTGGGACTTACTAAATTGCACAGAAAGCTAAACCTGAGCCAGCTTTCTGCATTTACACCCTGCTGAGAGCAATCCAAGCAGGTCTCCTTGCACACATTGCTCCAGAGAGCACAGGGCAGAGACACCTGCACAACTCTTCATTTGAGCCCCAGTTCCCTCAGCACAGGACTGGTTCCCAGCAGAGGCACATGAACATCTCTATACCCTGCTCCTCACTTTCCCTCTGTTCACAGGGAAATCTCTCCTGTATCTGACAAAGCAGATTATGCCAGACTCAGCCTCTGCCTTCAGAGGCAATCCCAAACTCTAAACTTTGTGAAGAAGTCTTATCTCCAGGCTGAATTTGACCGAGTGCAAAACAGAAACTGAACTGCCCTCCAATCATAACAGACAGGGCAACTTCAAAAAAATTGTTTTTTCCCATATCAGAAGCCAGAAACCACATTACACACATTTCTTAATGAGGCTAATAAGCTTTAATTTAACAGCCTCTGAACTGAACTCATCATCCACTTAAGAGTAATATTCCCTTCAGTGCCTTGTAGGGCATGTTGGGATAGGTTGGCCAACATTTAACACCTTTGCAAATTGCCAGCATTTGTTCCTGGCTCTGAAACAAACACAAAACATGCAGAAGATTTCCAAAGGGTATCCAAGGAGAGTGGGGAGCTGATGCAGATTATACTGATGAGCTTCCCCCTCTTCACCTTACAGGATGCTTAATTACAGCAGGTTCTTGTGGGATTCACACCTAGCAGCTCATAACTACTCCACTGACTGTTAGATTCTGTATGAGCTGTAAGGTGTGTGGGGTTTGTTCCACCTCTCTCCTCCCCCTGAATTAACCAGACAAAATTTCCCTTCCTTTTTCCTCTTATTTTAGCCTATATTCCACAGGCCTGGCTCACCTAGCTGGCAGATACTCACTGGAAATAGCCAGCACCAGGGAGTTCCCAATTCATAATCCTTTTCATTGAGACTGCCTTTAATCCCATGTAATTGAAAATGCCAAATGGTGCATTCTAAATACATAGGAAACTTCTTTTATGTAAAGACCTAGAGACTACAACCAGAGTACTGCTGTGGGTGGAGGATTTCTCACAGTGGATCAGCTCACCTGCCTAAGCTCCTGCCTCCATGCTGGCTGACGCTTGGCAGTGCCACACCACGAAATCCACTTGTCAATATTCAGCATTGCTGTCTGAGGAGACAGAGTTTTACATAATTCTGCTCAGGCATCATTTATGGCTTGAAATGTGATTTTTGGCTTGCTTCCCTTAGCTTGCAAATTACTTACAGCACTTACTTATGTACTGACATTCAGAAAATCATCTTTATCTGCTTCAGACATCCAACCTCACAGCTATTCCCGATAGCTTCTTGCAGGAGAGAAGACCACAAATTCACCTTGCTCTGTATAAAGATACATTTATGTCTCAGAATTAACAGCATTATTTTTGCATGATGTCTTACCAGACAAGACTGATTATGAACCTTTTCTGGCCCTGAAGCCTGTTTACTCAGGGAGTTTCACTTAGTAATTAGGTTTTGAAACACAGAAACAAACTTCACAGTCTACTTATAGCTGAAGTTAAAAGCATCTCACAGGTTCAGTCAGTGATTTGATCAAGATTTCTATAGAACTGGACAGACATACTTCCTCAAAATTTTTAAGCATGGGTTTTGGCAAAGAAAGGCTAATTTGGGTTCAGATTTGGTATTCACCTTGGAATACATTGAATTATGTTTTCTTCACCAGCAGCATCAATGTGAACTATTGTCCAGAAGGAAGGTCAATCCTGGCTCTTATCTACTAGCTCATTGCATGACACTATGGGGTTCACTCCCAAGCACTGCAGTTCAACACACATCAAGCTGTTGCTCTGATCCTGTTTTAATTTCTCCAAGAAAGCAAATGATTGAAGTGTGTTTGCCAAGCCTGGATGTTTCAAGATTCTCTTTCCCCAGGACTCCCCTTCTCTTCGTCCCTGCCTGTGATTTCAAAAAGAAAGTGTACCGTTACTGACATAGTATTAAAATTAGCTAAAATCTGCAATGCAGCAAAATGGTAACTGCTCTTCACTAAACAAAGCCCTAAATCAATCAAGGTGCATTGTCCTTATTGTGTAAGAGGGCAACCAATAGTCCGAGCACCTTCATTTCTCCAGTAATATGGAAGTGATTTTTTTTTTCATGTTTGACATGGGCACTACTGATCAATTTATCCTCTTTTGCCAAGAATTTCTATAAGAAGAAAACTAATGGTGATCTGAATAAACTGGGTAAGGAATAAATGTGACTACTGAAAGTTTTGTCCTTACTCTCATTCATATTTTCCACTGAAAGTACTCACACTATTCTCACTTGAATTCCTTACTGGATAAAATACTGTCCAGCTGAACAAAAAAGAGTTCCATGTGAATTTCTGGGTTTTACTCAAATACTTCTTTTTAATTTACATTGTCTCCATATTTCAAAATTAGAGAACTATTCCATGACAAATTATCTATGCACATTAATGTTTACCTGACAATAAACTACTAATTTCTTTACCTGTCAAATATTAATAGAGACACATTCAGGTCTATGAAAGATTTGCATAGAGTTTAGATTTCTAAAAATTAAATGCACACTTATGGCCCAATTTAACCTTTGTTTTTTAACTGTTCTGTATTTATCTATTTTTCAGGCCATTAACTAAATGCCCATACATTAACCAATTAGTTAATGAGCAATGTTATTAGGAAGGAAACATGATTTTCCAGAATCCTGGAATTGGGAAAATTGGGAACATCAAAACAAAATAAATCAACTGACTTCAATCCCCTCTCTTTGTATTTCTTAATACACAGGGTTGTAAACACTTCCTCCAGTATTATTCTTCGTCCCTTTTTCTCCAGCTTAAAGGGATTTGTAGCTCAGGTCACTGTAATATACTGCACTCTTAACATGTTTCACCTCAAATTTCCAGTAAGGCACACAGCTCTTTTTGGTTTTCTAAAGGCATCAACTAATAAGTCTTTTGGGCCTCTCTTTAAATCTCAGCCTTTAATACTGCTGGGTATCACAGTACAGATATAGACTTACTACTAAAGCTCTCTTTAACCAACCAGAAATAAAACATAATGACATGGCATTGCCACTCTGGGGAAGAGACTGCTACAAGATGATGTATTTGGCCTTGAAATTAATTGTTGATGTTTTCCGAATTTTTCAATATCATGAGGACAAACATAAGAGAGAAAAAAAAAAAAAAGAAAAAAGAGACAGAGGAAGAGTAAGAGGGATTTGCTTGTAAATGGAAACAGGAACCTTCTTCAGATATCATTCAAGGGATATCTGGTTTCACTGGTCAAGTACAGTTTGTCTAATCTGACTTCAAAATCCTTGTTTGCCCCTTAAAATACCTTGGTCGTATGAGAGAAGATATGACTCTTTAGGAGGCTGGCAGGGTGAAGAGAGGAAGAGAAGGAGGGAGACAGAAAGTCAACAGATCAATAAAAGCACTTTAGGATAATGGCTCTACCTCGAGCAGACCAGGTCTGAATTTCAGGCCAGCCCCTGCACTGCCAGGAAATGTACATTTGCATGAATGAAACATTAAATCCACAGTGTGGCAGCAGAAGGTGAGGTTCTGGTTCTGTCCCCATCCTGTTTCAGGAGTGCAGTTCCCTTCCTGCTCATCCCTGATCATACCCAGTGTCCCAACTATAGTCAGCAGGACCAGAGTCCAGGAGCCTGGGCAAACAGGAGATGTGGGTTTGCAGCTTTTTAGGAAGACAGAAAGTAAAAGATAGGGGCACCGAGGTGCATGCTCATTGGTATCTCCTTACTCCCCCTTATTTTTTTTATTTATTTTTTTTTATGCTGGGCAGTTATATGAACAACAACAAAGCACCTGAATTGAGTGAGATTTTATCTTCCAGGAGTTAGCACTAATATACTGCATCTGGGCACCATCTCCAAGACGTTTCCCAACTCAATGAAATTTTATTACAGTAAGGGCCCCATCTACTGCCTAAAATTTGCAGTGAAACAAACCATGTATTTACATTTAATTAGCAAACTTCCATTAAATAACTCTCAACCATTCCATTCCACTTTCCATCTCTCACCCTCACCCCAGACATGAGAGAGCATCTATGAGCAATAGTCAGATCCACCAAGCACACCCACAATGCGTAAGTCAGAAAAGGTCTCTCTACTTTTTATGTTGCTTCAGAGTGTCTACACATCATGGTGACCCAAAAAATACCCAGACTGTCCCTCCTCCTATGTCCCAGACATATTAGATGAAGACCTAGCATGTGGCTAACAAGAAGTAGCTTTCCTGACCCATGCTTCACAGCCAGCGAGTCAGTCAAGACCAGGAAACACAAGTCATAGAATCATAGTATTGTTTTATTGTTGGAAAAGACCTTTAAGATCATAGAGTCTAACCGTTCCCCTAACACTGCCAATCCCACCACTAAACCATGTACCTCAGCACTTCATTTCATGGCTTTTAATCATCTTCAGGGATGGGAACTCCACCAACTCCCTGGGCAGCATGTCTTAGGGCTTAACAACCCATTCAGTGAAGAAGTTGTTCCTAATGCCCAAACTAAACCTCCCCTGATGCAACTCAATGCCATTTCCTCTTTTCCTATCCCTTCTTACCTGGGAGAAATCATGCAAAGATGTTTACTCTCTTACTGCACATGTATGACCTGCAGTTAAAAGGGGCTAGAGCCTGCTTCCATATAGACTAAAGCTTTGGGTTGCTCAGGAGTATTTAAGAACATATATATGAAATCCCTACGTTCTATCTGTGGCACAAAATCCACTGTTGGAAGCAGTTGAACTAGGATCTGAGTAGATAAAATCGCTAACTCGAATGAATCAGAATATTTACACTAAAATAAGATAGTTAACTAGGGGGTACATGTCACTCTCAAGGTCTGACATACAGATGAAGTTATTTATGGGCTGGGGGTTTATTTTAGAAACCGTCAATAATTTTCAGGGGATATTTTTTTTCCCCATTACACAACAAAAACAGTTATATATACAGTCAGGCCCTATAACACAATATGTAGAAGCTCTGCTAGGTACCAGCACTTCTGTAAAAAGGGCCTGAATTCACTGCAAGGTGCAAGAGCCCAGCAGATGATTATCAAATTCCTGCTCCAGAACTGCCCGTGCAGCCACCCACACACCAACCTCCCCAAAAGCAAACAGCAGCTCTGATGCTCAAGACCAGTTATGAGAAGTGTAACAAAATGAGGAGAAACTGTAATAAGACAAACATCAGAGATTGTTTCTCTTTAATTACCCTCTCTCCCTAACTTTGCTCATCATCTGGAACTCCCTGTTGCTTTTTTAAAGTAAACAAAACAGTGAGTTTTTAATACTGACCCACCTCACTTCTTTGGCCTGACTAATTGCTGAAAGTGGCCATAAATTGTCCATTTTGTGACATTCTGAATAGCCTCATTTATTCTGGACAGCACACATCTGGTTTTGTGTGCACACACACACGTACATGCACGCTTACACAAACAACCCGCGCTGCCTGCTGCAGGGATGGCTGGGGACGGGGACAGCCAGTGTAAAATTTCAGTCCCATATTGAATTTTGGCTGGTGTTGAGGTCCCTGAGGCCAAAGAGAAATAAAGCTCTCCGAGGGGAAATGGCATGTAAACAGGGCTCTTAAGTTTGCCTGTGGGGAAAATGCTCCCTTCAGACAAGGCTGGGGAATGAATCATGTGAGAAAGGGCCTGTTAGGGTGCAGGTTGGAAGCAAGCTTGCCTGTAATGAAGTGGAAGGAAATGTTGCAAAATGCATCTGTACTTCTCCTCTCTGAGCAACAGAGCCACTTTCCTACCAGTCTGAGCAGTAAGCTCATGATGCCGTTTCAGACATGAAAGAAATCTCACTTCACACATACTATATGAACCTGACAGAAGACTAAATAGCCAACCTAGCTTCTTTTCTTCCTTTCATAAAACGAAGTGACATGTAAGTAATACTTTCATCACAGTTACTGCAACTACTTTAGATGGAACATTCAGTAAGTAGGCTATTTAATTCTAATCAGTGATTTATCTCAATGAGTAGGTCCCAACTTGTTGCTCACTTAACACCTATGCTGGTTTTTTTTTTTAAATCAAACCACTATTTTTTCATCAACGTATTGATGACAGACATGGAAGAGGGGGAGAAATTAATCTCCCTGTATAATACACAAATTTCTGATGAAGGCCAAGATGGTGAGAACGCATCTGAGGTGGTGGCCTTGGCTCTCTGGCTGCATGAGCAGCCAAAGTCCCTCCTTCTGCCAGTGGTGTGTGCCTGGGGGAACTGGAAGCCTCACCTCCACCCTCACCTGCTCTACTGTGCTCCCATGGAAGGTGGCACAAATGGCTGGGAAAACAAGGGTTCTCTGGACAAGTGAAAAAATGCATCTTACTCATCAGGGAAGACATTCAGATTCACACAAATTCACATGTGACCATCAACACAAAAAGGATAATTTCTCAAAAGCTCCAACAGTACAAAACATTCAGGGGATTTTCAGGGTTTTGTTTTTGTTTTTTGAGAGGATTCTTTTCTTCATTCCTGGTGGGAAAGCTTATACCTTTAATTCTATAACTATAAACTAAATAATATATCAGTTTTTTTTCTGTCAGGCATGGCAATGGTACCGAACGTATGCAAAGTTTCCACTAAAGGTTTTGTAACTTAATTTCCCTCTAGAGATTAGAGGAAGCCAGATATTCTGTTTCTTGCTGGAACTTGGCTGGTAGCCACATTGTGCTCCCTTTCCCTGTCATCCATCCCTGGCCCCCCCCACCCCCCTGCACTGTTAATCAGATGTCTGTATCTTCCCTATATTTCTCCTGTCAAGCTATTAAGGGGATACAGAAGAGAGAAAGAAGAGAATCAGCTGAGATATAAACCAGCCCAGCTCCCAGAGTGCCTCTCCCCCTTCTCAAGGTTGATACTGCTGCATTACTGCACAACCCCCATCAAAACCAAGGAGAAGTTCGCCTTCCTGTGAGCAGAGTAAATGGCTGAAGTTTATTTCCCAAATGAAGAAGGGCAGGCAGAAATTCTTCTCAATAGAGCCATCACAGACCTGTAAAAACAGGAAACTGCAGCATGGAGAGGGAGCAAAATCCCTGAGCCTGGGCTACCTACTGGGGATGTTCCAGTTTGGTTAGGCCATGTCCCTGCCTGCACAGGGCAGAGAGCAGATCTGCCAGGGAGTGATGAGCCATCCAAGAGCAGAGGATTATCCCAGCTTTGAGAGATTTGGCAGCTTTCTTCAGCAGGGAACTCCTGGCACACGCTCAGCAGTGAGTGGAGGTGGTTGGAGAAAAAGCTTTATGAGGTTCACCAAGAACCCCCAGATTCAAGTCAGACTTAGGGCTGAAAACACTGATTTTATTGCATCCCTCCCTCCTCCTTTGCCCTTGAAGCACAACAGAAATGCTCAGCCCAGCACACCCAACATCTCCAGAGAGTTTTGCCTCCCATGGAAATATTCCTAGGGGAGCCCTTCTTCACTAGAAGACAGAACAAACTCCCAAATCTGGATATCTTAAGACTTGGAAGGTAGCTGGGTCCCAGCATTTTTGGCTGGGTCCACTTCCCACTCTTGTAGATATCAATAAATGAGGGGGAAAAAAAAAACAAAACAAAATAAAACGAGAAAACAAAAAAAACCAAACAAACAAACAAAAACAAAAACAAAAACCACCCAAAAAATACAACCTAGCAAACATAGTTCTAACACATCAGAAACAAGAACTGTCACACAATTTTGGCCTAAATATTCCCTCCTTGTAGCTAACCAGGTAGCAAACTAATCAAAAACTCCATAAAAACACTTCATTTTTCTAGTCATTTGAGAGTTTCTGTCAGCATCAGACACCAGGCTCAGCACTCCAGCTGCACACTGCACAAAGGCTGATTTTATTTCAGGCAAGTCCACTTTGCTGTCCAGTGCTCCAATTTTAAAGAGTACTTTTTAAAAGACATTTGATAAGCTATGAGCTCTTGAGCACCTGAGCTGTTTTGGAAAATGGAATTTAAGGATAAAAAAGATACTTAATTGGGTAATTCCTAAGTTCCTTTGGAAAAAAAATAATCCATCTACTAAATAAATATCTATGGATAAGCATGATGGGTCACTGGACAGATTTTTTTCCAAATGCATGTTAAACAGAAAGAGGAGAGGAAAATCAAATTCATTTACCAATACCCATATTCCTTATTTAAGCAAACTGCTTACTTCAAAAAAGCACTCAGACTAAAGGAGCTGCCAACTTCTGAATGTACCTTAATGAAGTGCTTGCTCTTGCTGTCCCCTCTCTGGACAAGTTTGAGAAGATTTCTTGGTTTTAGAAATGCAAATAAATCAGCAGTCCCTTCTCTTTGAGATCTTTGTTTTCTTTTGTACCTACAAATGGAAAACAAAACACATCTCTAAGTAACACTGCAAGAGAATGTTTAACACATATGCAGTTTGTTTCTAAGATTTTTGTTTTGTTTGTGTTTTTTGTTTGGTTTTGTGTGTGTTTTTTGGTTTGGTTTTGGTTTGTTTGTTGTTGTTTTGGCTGGAGTTTTTTTTCTATGATTCTGTGAAATGTTTGATTGCAAAAAGTCCTTGTGAAACAAGAGGAGAAAGAAGACATGAAGATGGGTACGTGCCTGAAGCAGCAAGCACACCTCCATGCCAGGCATGCCAGGAGGAAATGTGCAACTGAGTTCTTATCACACCCTGCTTTATTCCACAGGTAAACAGCTTTCCCATTGTTAAAAAACACCTACTGGAGCATCCTCCCCAGCCACACTGCCCTTGCTGCAACCTTTCGTCTTTCACTCACCTTTCCTTCCTTTATCTTGCTCTATAACCATTATCTCCGTCAGCATAACTCCTTAAGATACACCCAGGCATCATTTTACCAATGAATGCATTTCACACAACGTTAGTCATATTGTACTGTGGATAATTTTTATGATATTGCTGTGCCTCTCCTTGGCACAGCATTACCATTTAGTTTGTACATATTCTGCTGCTGCTGTCATGTCACTTGGCTGTAACCAGGGTGACTGTGCTGCTTCTGTATTATGGCAATGCATTTTCCCTTGAAAACAGGAAAACAAATAAACAAAACAAAGACATACTTTCCTAAGAGTAAGTCTGTCTGATCTCTAGGACTAGTTAACTGTAGCTAGGCCTGTCTGCAGGGTCAGTAGAAAGCCAGATCCCAACTTTGCCCATCAGAAAAGGCTTTAGACTCAGGGTTACATTGCAGGCCCATTCCATAAATAAGTATACACTGCAAACTTGTGTTCTGAACCTATTTGTCACGAAGTCCAGGGTTACAACAGTTGTTGCAGACCTTTCTAGCTACTCATCTTCACCAGATGAGCTAATACCAGCTCTCTGCTTCCCTTCCAAATGGTGATACCCATTTCATGGTTAGAGTTTAATGCTATAGATCAATTTTCAGTCCCAGGCATCAGTTTTACATTTAGACACTCAGAGCAACACTGCTAAAGCCTGTCAACGGTTTTAGGTATTCAACAGCTAATATCAGTATCTACACAAAGAACTGGCCACACCACACTATTCTCAGTGCTTCTGCTCAGTGATCGAGTTTCCCATATGGAAATGTTTTGCAAAAATAAGGGATTAGTTGCAAAGACACTGGGCTAGCCCTGCTGAGTATCTGCTTTTCTTCTTCTTAGTTCTACAGCGTGGAACATTACTGCTGCTATTTTGGACAGTGACCATAAAGTCATAAGACTGAGTGATTGAGACTCCCTCAGCTTTTTGTTTACTTCTGGAAGACACAACAATTGATAATTTGATGCAATAAACAAGAGTTTTGTTTAGTTCTTTAAAAATACTGATTTAATTTTAAAGGAGATAAGTTTGTCCCACATATTTGAAAACTGCCTGACAGAATACATTCCCTTGAGCAATGACATCTCGCTCTTGTTTTCAGCCAATCATAGTGGTAAACTTTTTTATTCCACCATTGATCTTAATGTAAGACTTAAAAAATTATTTCTTGCCCTACACTTACTCCTCCAAGTTAAGTATGTTAAGTAGACCTGTCTGGCTTGTTATACTGTGCCATAAGCAGAGTTATTTGGCTCTGAAGATAAAATAATCTGAGTTGCAAAATCTCTTGGGCTGAGATCCCTGAATGCATTTTGGTACCTTGAAGGCCTTGGGTGTTTGCCTCCCTGAGCTGTTACAAAATAAATTCTCTCTCTTGCAGGTTGAGAGAATGCCAGAGGAGTGCCCTCTGTTCTCTTGCAGGTTCCTGTTCTGAAATTCATCACCATAAGTCTCCTACAGTTCCTTTAAGGAAAAGGGATTTTTAAATCTTCTCTGAGGACCTTGGAATACTTAATACACTTTTCATGTCCTAATCCTGTAACAAAGGGAAGTGCAAGGAGAAACTATGATGGAACAATCTTCTGCTTTTATTCCTCCTCAAATCCTCTAAACACATTCATTCACAAAAACTGCTCTGAGAAGAGGGGAAACATTATCATCTTGTTTTTCCCAAATTTCTCTACATCAACTATCAAGTAGATATTCATAAAGGGATTTTAAAGAGATTAAGCTCTAGCTGCAACACCTGTAGCACCAGCCTGCATAAGGCTCACTTTATCACTAAGACTCCCCTAACTTGAGTCGTTTCTATGGGGCTAGCTATATTTACTCCAGACAGATTTGCCTAGATTCATTCATATATTTGTTCAGGCATGGATTTTGCAAAATACTCTACCTGTTTGATCTATTTAATGAACTGCACTATCAGTTAAGACAAGTTTTGGCATGAGAAAGCAGGTAAGCTAGAGCAAAGAGGATGGCATATGGACTAACACTATCATCTCATATGGTTAAAAGGTGTAGACAGTACTTCTGCAGATTACATGGGTTTCAGACATCAGCATAAAATATTATAGAATATTGTGAGTAAATCTGGAATACAGAAGTTTAATGCTGTGAAGAAAATTACTTGACATTATCCTACTCTACACTGTAGCAGAAGAAAACCATACCATAAGGTGTAAAAGTCTCTAATTCTATCTATGAAGAGATGAAAGAAAAAAAGTTTGTAAATATGTAAATAATTACTCCACTTCGGAATAGAAAGTTGATTCACAGTCATAATATTATTTGTCCTATAGTTATAGGAACCTGCTATATTAGCACTTTCACAAAACTAGAGCATGTATCCTTGACACGTTTGTGTACGTGTGGCTCCTCTAGACAACTGTGCCATGTGAGGCCAAGCCACTGATCCTCCTGCTGTCTACAGAGTCCTCAGTAAGTCCCCTGCCTTGTTTTAAGTGGAGCCCAAGAAATAAGGTCAGATATTCAGAGTGAAAGTTGCCCCTCCAGTACCTCTAGACATTCTCTGAGGCAAGAATGAATAAAGGCCATATTAAAATGACAGTGTTAAAATCTTCATAGGTGCTTGATCCATGTAGAAGTTCTTATCATGCTTTACCTCTGTGAATCAACCCTTTCAATTATGGTAGTTGGGGGATATAATGATTTTATTTGCA
The DNA here is from genome assembly GCA_024611195.1 of Ceyx melanurus. Lineage (NCBI taxonomy): Eukaryota > Metazoa > Chordata > Aves > Coraciiformes > Alcedinidae > Ceyx > Ceyx melanurus. The sequence continues at coordinate 48,082 of JANHGL010003501.1, read as the reverse complement.
ATTACAGCTTTAAATTAGGATCAATAGAGGCAGCTACAGCCCTACCATACCAATAGTCCTTGGAGGTTCATAGGTTTTCATAGAACACACTTCTGACACAAACCCATCCACTTTCTATTAAAAATAAACAAAATGTCATAGAAAAGAGATTTAGACCCCAATACAAGAAAAAGACTGAAGGAATCTAACTATTTGTGTTTTGATTTTAGGCATAAAGCCAGTAAGGCCTTCTTCCCTATGGTTGTCTCCCCAATGGACTTTCCATGATCACATCTGGGATAAAGTGGATGGGCACCAGGCCAGGTCAAAGCTGACTCTGTCAGAAGAGGGAATAAAAATACACATCTATTTAGTTACCATCTTGTATTTCTAACTTCTTGTTCAGTGTACAATTTTGCTCAACATGAAACTTGTGCCATAGTTCAGGGTTTTTGAGCCACTCTTCCCAGAAAGGATGCTGCATACCAAAACTTGCAATGCTTTCAGCTTGCACAAACTGTGATTATAAAAACAAAACAATCATTACTAAATGGAGACTTTAATACAATTTTCTAGAGATTTGAGGCTGTTTACCCTATTTTTAAAAAGACCTCAAAAAAAAAGACACGAGAGTGTGTCAAATTAGGTCTTTTCTGAGAAAGAAATTGTAACAAAATAACCTATTTATTGAGTTTCATGTTTCAGAGTATATTTCATAGTTGTTGTACAAGTTGGGTAATATCTTCTATGATTTATAGAGGAACAGTGTTGTAGGAAACCTCCCTTCTAATTATAATTGGTTATGAGGTACATCACTCATATCAGACCAAAATTTACTTCCATCTCAAATGTGATCTTTTTTGCCTGTTTATTATCATAAATTGGCCACAGAACTGCTGATAAAGAGATTACAGAAAAAATTAACTGAATCCCCAGTTGGTGTTCCTTGTTTTAACACACATTTATTTGGGGCCTTTGTTTACGGGTCGCAGTGCGTCAGATCATGGAGAGTTGTTCAGTTGAAGCCTTTCCTATTCCGTTTGCTACATAAGGTACTATGGTCTTCACAGGTATAGTGTAGAAGCAACAAAGCTAAAATTAGTCCTGAGATGCACTTACACTTCAAATACATACTATAATTCCAAGAAGAAAAATGTATGACATGTATTTTGGCTGATTTCGAATTAATATAGATTTTAAATGATCTATGTACCCTAAGCTGTGAATTTTATACCACAGAGTGATAACCATGCCACTCCATCTAATCCACCAATGGTCTTGATTTATTGGTTAGTCATGTATAGTGCACTGTCCCTTCTGAAACTCATGGTGTAATTTTAATTTTTGTTGTTGCTGCTGCTGTTATCTGGGTGCAGAGCTTGCCATGAAGATACCATGGTCTTACTCACCTGTAAACATAATTAATGCTATTGAAGATAATGATTTAGGATATCATCCATCTCCAGTACAGCTTGTCATTACGTGACTTGTTCTTGCAAGTATCTGATTTGTATCATAGATGAGTTGGCTTGATTGCTATTTTGCCAGAGTAATAGTTTCCTGGTTTCCACTGACATACAGAGTCTCTCTTGATCACTCAAGTGATCAGTCAACACACAAGTTAATTATGGGTGAAGGGGTGTCTGAAGCCCAGAGATCAAAAGATACGTACAAGGTCTTCTCCAAGTCATTATTCACCTTCTTAAACATCAGGCAGTCAGTTCAGATTCCTGCCTCTCACACTATCCCTAAATAAAGTGGTATCATAGTAGGAAACCTGAATTAGAGCAGTTAAAAGAAACAAAATTAAACTTCCAAATTCTCCAACAGGGGAAAAAAAGAGTCCATGTGGGCACAATTGCCTGCATGGCATAAATCAGTAAACTCTCATTTACTTACTGCTAGGGCTTTTTAAAGATAATTAAATAATCACAGGCAACTGTTTAGAGGTGTACAACCTGACAATTTGCCACAGAACCCTCACCTGTGGCTTAGGTTTTAAATGGCATTGCAAGGAACTCCTTTCAAATGTTGCCATAATCTTTACTTCCATGCACAAAGAGTAGAATGTATTGGCAGAAATTAGGAGCTACTGGACAAAAAGGTAAGAAACGCTCCCAAAATGTAAAGGAAAAGCAGCTCTCACCAAAAGCTTTTTCTCTACATTTCAACCTTCCTCAAAACTCAACTGCGTGCATTAACGTTACCAGCAGCTAATTATAACTACCATCCTTTGTGCAATGTCCCACACTCCTCTGGGAAATGGGCACTGTAGCACCAGAGTCTTCCTCCTGCTCCAAGACCCTGTGAGCTAAATACAACCTGTTGGACAAGTTGGTTGAGCAGATGGGACCTACAGCAATCAAGAGGTTGTGGTGTCAGGTTGCAGGCAGAGAATTAACCTTTTTGTGGGTAGAAAGAACAATCTCCCAGGCACTAATGGCCTGGTGCTTGCTGGAGGCTTGGGTATCAGTTCAATCCCTGCACCTCTGAGCTACACCTGTTTTTGTCCATCAAAACTGGTTTCTCCATCTCTGTGGTTTTCATATTACTAGATTAAATTAGACATAATTGGGCATTATCCCTCAAAGGTTTATTTCCTAAAATAATATCATTATTACACTTCACAAACTCACCCTGCCTTTATTTTTAAGACTGAAGGACCTGAATCACTGAGTTTCAGATTTGAAGAGATGCTATGTAAGGTCAAACGTTCAAAGGACCTTGGTGCAATATAATTCAGTGCACAGAGTCCACATATGCTTTCTTCCATATGCAAATACTTGCCAGAGATGCACAACCCACTTGCACGTATCTGCACACGCCAAAGGGATTTACACATTTTAATACTCGGAAAGCAAAGTGAGAATGTATGTAAAATGGCATGCACAAAGTACATTCATCCATGTGCATATCCCTCTGGAGGCATCACTACTTGGAAGTGATTCTAAGCGGAAAAGCAGTTAAAAAATTGACATGTCACCCTCCTTCCAAAACATAATGACTACAGTCTGTTAATTACACTACATCTGTTGGAACCTTTAGCAAAGAAATTATGGAATTGATCTATTCTTTATAACACAAATAGAAATTATAAGTAATGTCTTAAAGCCACACTCCTGCAAACTGCAGCAGAAGTGTAACGTGCCATACTATCCCTGCCCTGCAACTTCCCCATGCAGGTACCACAGATTGGTACAAAGCAGTTAAAATAACCTTTTCAAGTTTTAATTTCTGCAGATGGAGAGAAAGCTGTGAGAGAATATAAGGACTGATACAGAGGAAGGAAAAGAACATTTAAAAAAAAATAAAATTCAATGTCATTTACAATTAGTTTCAGAGTAGCCCTGAAATGCTGTAGGCCACATGCTGTCACTACTTTTAGCCATGTTTCCCACAGCCTGGTACTCCCTGATAGCTCCTGAACGGCCAGCAAAACGGTGTATGGCAGGGTTTGGCAGGCAGAGAGTCAGCTTAGCATGGCTACGCCTTGAATTTAGGCTCTAATTGTGGCATCTCTGCCCCAGCATGTCAAATCCCCATGCTTTTTAAGGCACTTATACTGGGAAGAATGCACAGAGCTGCTGATCAGTTCATGTGTCAGGAAGCAGCTCTTCATCTTGTTCTGCACAAGAGCTCTGAACCACAGCCCGGATTTTTCCCCACCTCCTGTGCTCTACAAGCTCTACCTTACTATTATTATTAAGGCTGTGGTTTCTTCAATATTAACAATTCAGCTTTCAAGCAAAACACAGATTTATTTTTCCCCCCCTCAACACCTGGCCAGGCAAGCAATACAAGATTTGAAAGCCAAGCTGAGTCCCTTCTTCTTTGGCCTTCTCAAACCGGTAACAACAGCTCCCCAGAGCCTGGTGTAAACTAAAGCAAAATTGCCACCCTCTTCTGCATAACAGAAACAAGAGCCTTTGCATCTTGATATTATTACTCTGGGACCTGAGCATTAGCTAGCTGTTCTTTTTATACCACTTTAGCCAGCCCACTTATTCATCAGAAAGCAAATAATCACTCAGGGTGAAGTTTATGAAACTTCTGGGATTCACAAACGTGTTTCATGAATTTCTGGCAGTTGTCTGAATGTTCACAACTAATGTGATGCCAGTAATCAGAACATGTCAAAACTTGACACTTTTGTTCATAAATCAGGAGATGTTTTATTTTTACTGCTTGAACAGTTCTACTCCCAAGCACGACTGGATTTGAACCACCAACCTGGAGGTGAAAAGACCTTTATTTAATGTATTTGTTTAGGTTCATATGAAATATAAAAAAGTGTCTATCCAGGACTCTAGCCACCTTTGCCATATATTTAAAAAAACAGGCCAACTCACACAGACAAAAATAAACTCAGCAACTTCCAAAAGCTGAAGAAGGCACAAAAAGCCTCTTGGCCATAAAGCTGAAATCCTTCTGTATAAACTGAAAACTTTTGCACACACTATTTCTCTCTTCTCCAGAACCTGGGACATGAGAAGATGGGTTTCTCAGGCCAGCAGAACTGGGACCCTCCCAGACTGGAATGGAAAGAGAGCATTCAGTCATGCTCCTGCTGAGGAGATCTATCCAGTATTCTCCCCTTTAAACTGAGAGGACTTCAGCCAAAACGGCTCTGTGGCTTGCAGCTGCAGGGGTATCACTAGGGAGACAGAGCAATCTATTAAGCAAAGAGGATCCAAGATTCAAGACCTCATGCCAAGAATCTATTTTAGCCTCCCCCACAAGCCCACAAACACAGCATGGGCCCTGAAGCACCAGGGTGAAGTGCTGATGGTGAAAACTCCCACTCGTCACTCCCTGCACAGAGAACACTCCATGGAGCCTCGGCTGCCCAATGGTCCCCTCCACATACTCCATGTGCGCCCCAGCTGAACTCCCAGCACAGGGAGGTCTCCTACTCTCATATATTACAAAGTAGTTGCATTCAACCAGTTTTTCCTTCCACAGATAGAAAACAGCAAATGTATGACTCCAAAAATAGGAGTGGGAAGAGAAAACCAACCTACTGACTTCAAAGTCAAATCCCTATTAGGCTTTTCTACTGCAAGGTAGAAGGGCCCAGCAGACCAAGTTCTGTCCTTCTGCTGCTGTCACAGTCCCCTCTGGTGCCAGCACTATTCACTGTCCCACTCTGCCATCCTCTGCTCTTTTAATCTCCTTTTGGAGTGGAAACAGGTAGATGTGGGGAGGCAAGGGCAGAAGAGAGAGGCATATATTTATAAAACTTGCTTTTCTCCTCCAGTAGTCAGAAGATACTAGACTTTTAATTCGTCATTTAGAGACAATCCCAGTTCTGTTATACAAAGATCCCTTCCTCGGTAAACACAAAGATAATGAAGGCTCAGCTCTTTGCTCTTTTGAATGCTGCAGAAAGGAGGTGCTCATTTAAAAGGTTGCAAGAAATGGTCATTCTTGGACACACTGTAAGTTATATTTTCCAAATCCTCAGTGCAAACAAGAAACACCACATTCATTTCTTTCTCACTAAAAGCTGACGATGTTGGGAAAGGTTCCCGTTAAAAATGCCAAGCTGAGGTTTCTCTAGGGCAAGAAGTGCCAGCAGGAGACAGGTTGAGCAAAGAGCAGTGATCCCCATCCTGTCCACCTGCCGTGTCCCTCAGCAAGCTATGCATCAGGTCTGCAGCTGCCAGTGGCGGCTGCATGCAGGAAAACTCTCTCCTTGAGTTTCTGCTCCAGCCAGAGTGGAGCTCAAAAAGGAGCAGGATGCATTGCAACCAGGCATGTAGTGCACCATCAAACTTCTTCTCCCTTCAACTGTTTAAAGAGCAACATGACTGGCTTTTCTCCCCAACAGCTCAGCATTTAAATGGGCCAATTAATCAAAAGCACCTCCCAATTGGAATTACATCTCACTTGCCTTCTGACACCTACCACTTCAATAACATCTCTTATAGCTTCATTGTTGCAATATGAAGCCCTAAAGAGAACTGGCTCCTACAACATGCTGCCGTTACATTTTAGACAAGGTTGAACATAGCTTCAAATCTCCCTGCAAAATACAATGGAGATCTATTAAATGCTAACTTCCCTGGCACTAAAATGTTATTCATTTAGAAGGTCCATTTCTTCCCTAGGATTCAGATGAAGTGTGCTCTGCTGAGTTATGAAATATACCACCTTTTGGTGTTATACAAGGAAAACATCTTTAACGCATCTTATGTCTCATCATGTCACTTCTCTACTGGAATTCTTTGCTGTGCACTGGAAGCGTATTATTGTGTCAGCTTTACCAGGGGGCTTTGATATGTGACCTGTGTTGTCAGAGTGAGGATCAGATCCTCCACAAAATATAGGCTGGACGGCTTGATACAATATAAAGGAATATAGAGCAAATGAACAATTAGGAAAAGCAATTCAGAAACTCTCCTATCTAAGGGGGCTGCAGAACTACTTTCCAGCATGAAGCACAGTCTTTCTTAAAAAAACAAACAAACAAACAAACAAAAAACCCCCAAAACAACAACAAAACAACCCATAAATGAAAAACAAACAGTTACTTGCTGTAGGATGTTCATTCTGCCATTTATACACACTTACCAGAGTCAACATGAGAGCTCAAGAAGGTCAGGCAGTACCACCAGCACATCCATTTTGGTAGGAAAAAGTAATGTGGTAACACAACCAATCTTTCATAACCATCACTTTTGTAATTTCCTCCAGATCCTTCAGAAACTAAACATGAAAACATGGTAAATAAAACTGCTTGACAGAGAAGGTGCCAACATAGTCCCCCAGGTGAAAGGATTCAATTTTCTGCTTCATTTTGAACTTCTGCGAACACAAGACAGGACCAAATACCATACTTGCTCTGATAGCTCACCACTGGTGCAGTTAGAGCTGGAAAACGGTTCAGCAAAGATCTAACAAAGAGCTGGGTGGTAATTAGAAGCAGTAAACTGTTGGAGCAGCTCAGCCATCTTGCACAACTTGCCCTTTCGGCACCTGAACTGAAGGAGGTGATGAATCTAATCCCTAACTCCTCACACATCTTCGTTGCCAGCAGTAGCAAACAGCTACACAGCACACCTGTCACCACTTGAGCTGGGCTGCACATCAACAGGCCTGCTTGGACTCCACAAAACAGGCTTTCATCCACCTAAACCGCTTGTAGGACCTGCAGATGAGTGCCAAGCATTCCTAGGCTGGGCGTAATCCTCCCAGAGCCTGGGCCTTTTGTCAGACCAAACTACATCATGTAGATGCCACTGCTGCTTCACTCAGCAGCTCCCACACTCCAGCAGTAGCTCCACTTCTCAACCAGAGGGCTTCAAATAAACATCTCCCATGTCCCAGAATGATGTCGTAAATCCCTGACTTCCCACTCTTCTTTGAGGTGCTCTCCACTCCTCTTGTCAAAGCCTAGGTACTTCACAGAAGGACATCAAATTTCAGTGACTGAATGGGAAGAGGAAACACTGTGATTTTTTTCTTTCATCTCATGACTATGATGTTCACTCAAGGATCATTGCTCTACGAGTTGTTTTCTGTGAAAGATAAGAGCCATTCTTAAGAAAGATGATGTCACAATTTATGTATCTTTCTGTTTAAGCAAAGGCAGGCTACCTCTGATTTCTTTGACAACTTCACAAACCTACAAAAGGAAAGATAGACAAAGTTGTTGTTTTTTTTCCTCCTGAAAGAGACAAGATTTGACATTAAGTCACTTGTTCTCAAATCAGGAAACCTGAGTAGATGTCCAGGTCCCAAACCCTGGATTAAGTTAGGGGTTGCAGTGCCAAAGTCACTGCTCACTCATGACACATTTGGTATCTGCTCATATTTTCTGAGCTTAGTGACTTGAACCAGTCATGTTTTTTTCCCCATAAGGACACTCAGGTGCAGGGAACCAGCATTTGACAAGCCTGCTGACCCAGTCCAGAGGCAAACCCAGCACTTTGACAGTAAGTAGACTGGGTTCGAGTCAAAAGTCAAAGTCCAAATTAACAGTGGGTGTATTGGTGACTTTCCCCCTATATCTCACTCTTCTCAAAGTAAATGGTAGCACTCCTGGGACTTCTTTCTGCACAAGTATCAAAGTTTATTCAGGTGCTTCTAGTGAAGAAGAGCACACAAGGACCACAGGCAGGGAGACAGGTACATTACAAGCTTCCCTCCCACACCCTCAGCAGAGGGCATTTGCCATGCCTGCTTTTGGTCTTCAGATTCATTACAGCCAGGCAGGAAAAGATGGCTCATATATACAAAGTGCTTATCCTGCTGATCAATAAGCTTCCTTCCTGCCCGATAACCATACCACTTATAATATTAACAGTGTTATTTAAGATCTGTGGAAATTTTGTCTGATCCAAGCAAACCAAAAATATCTTGACCTAGATACTGAGAACAAAACACTGTTAAGTAAACTTCAGGATTGCCAGTTCATCTATCACTGCACTTGACATTTTATTGAAGAATCAGTGCAAAACTATTTTACCCAAAAGGTTTTTAAACCAGCATATTTATTCAGTGGGTGAGACAGAAAAAAAAAAAATCTGCCACTTTTCTCAATTTAGATGGTAAAGAAGTATACTTTATGTACATGAGGTAAATGAATTGCCTGTGGGGCCCTTTCAAGAGAGCAAGTATGATTATATCAGGTAACTTAAGCAAATGAATCTTCCTTCAGAAGAAAAAAAGGAGTGTGATAAGCAAATGAAGAAGACAAAGAGTATTTCCACTGTGTTACAAGTTCACAAGCTTGAGACAGTGACCTGCACCATAAAAGATAGTCACTGATGCAGAATGTTTCAATAAACTTTTTCAGAAGCACTATTAAGCTGTTACTCTTTTTGGCTTTAAGTAATGCTGGCCATATGAAGCACCTCTGAAAAGCAAGATCTTATTTTCTTCAAGGTCTAACAAAAATTCCTAACAGTTTCTACAAAAAGTTACACGTACACAACTTGTCAAATATTCTTTTTTCCAACTGCAAAACTAAGAGACAACTGGAGTATCTAACCTTCTGTCCAGGAGCTGGAGCTTCAATGAATCTCACAGCCTAATCTAGCAGATTTCTGCTCTTTCCTCTTACCCATGCAAATTATGGTCCTTACCTGTACATATTTCAGTAGGTGAAGTGTTTTAAGTATTTACCTACCTGCAAGACAGACCACTTAACAAAAAGTAGAAAAGGAAAAGAAGAACTTTCAGAAAAGATCAAATACATCATAAGCTTGGCAGACACTGTAGCCCTGAAACAGCAGTTTGAAACTTGCACCATCGCAAATCTTCTCCTATACATTATCTCACAGGACACAACACATGATAAATTCTTAGCACAATGTGATTCCCCTCTTTCCACCTCCTCCCCACTTCAGAAAGATTTAACATCTAATTCAGCTTTTGACGAGCTGCTTCATCACTGCGGGAATGCTGTTGATCTCTGTCGGAACCCTGTGGCCTTGGACAGAACAAACTGAAAGGGAAAAAAAAAATTTGGCCGTCTGTAATGATAAATAAATACATTACAGGATACAACTCTGGGGAATGGAGGCTGACACTGACTGAGCACTGTGACCTCCATACAACTGCCAAGTCTCAGCTGCTTAACAAAAGTCAACTTTTGTTTTCCTTCCCCCCTTCACCCACCCACCCCCCACACACCAACAATTTCTTAAAAGTGCAAAGACAGGATGGGAAAAAAAAAAAAAAGAAAAAATTCAAACCAATAAAAGATAGAGATCTACAAAATCCTCCTCATCTGCTGCCCAGAGGAACTTGTTTTTTTGACAGACTATTTTATTTCTTTGGTCTCCTGGAAACTGAGGGAAACCTGTCTATGCTGCATCAGTGGGAGAGGGAAGCTGTGGTGCCACAGGGAATGCTCACATACCTTTTCTATAAAATTCTGCATTAGAATGTGCCTACCTTCAGGCTAGCTCTTGGCTCCAATTTAATCTTCTATCTACTTAAGTCACCCCCACAAAATCAAATATATATGGCAGATATTGGGTCTTCACATTCATGGCCACAATAACATAACAGAGAGGGAGCAATTGGTTGCCCCATCAGATAATCCACTTCATCATTCCTGGAAGCCTCATCCACTTGTGTTAATCTATTTCCTATACTCTCCTTTTAAATAAACAGTTCTCATTTCTCTCCAATCAGAACAGAAAGGTGATACTGGGGATACCTACTGCCACTTCTCCTCATTTTACAGATGCAGAAAGCGATAAATAGTGTCACAATGAAGTAAAGCAAGTCGAAAGCCAGGTATGGCCATGCTCACTTGTGTCTGCACCATGCTTTCCATAATGTATTATTCCATTAATGCTGTTTGCTTTACAGGAACCACACAGCTTGATCAAATAAGTTAATGGTCAAACCCTCAGGGCTCATCAACACCTTACTGCAAAGTGCATACCAGAAAAACCCACACTACCATGGACAAAGCAAATTCCAGTGCAGAATGAAAAGAGCTTCACCAGCATGGTGCTGTCAGCCCCACTGGCTTCTTGAGCTGTTAATCTCAGGCACAAAGCTAATGTAGTGACACCACTCCTGAAGCCCACACCAGTATTGCTTCCCAATGTTTCACTGCAAAGCACAGACATTGCTGCTCACTCAAAGCTGACAGGGACACACGGCACAGCTTGTTCCAAATGCTGCTTCTACTCCCTTTGCTCCCTTAAGAACTGTCTCCTGCCAGCTCACCACCAGTCGTAGTGCTGCTGACATCAGGTTCCATCTTCACAGTTCCTGATTTGCAGATCATTTTAACTCAGCTATTCACCAAAGCACCTATTTAATCCACTCTGCTCACAGTTCCTTCCATTAAAACACTTTGTATTTTCAAATATCCTGTGACTACTTATGCTTCATAATGTCCTTCTTCTTTCCACTGTCTCCTCCCCTTCGTATACAGAGGGAAAGTAGATAACAGAGATGACTGAACTCATCTAAACAGTGGAAGACTTATGATTCAATCCCTTTATCTTTTCTCTCTGGTTTACATCTTTAATTTCTCAGTCTATCACGTTCCTTTTTTTTTTTTTCCCATTCTCTTTTGGTTTAGAGGATTTGAATGGTTCAGCTTCAGTAAAAGGCAGGATCTTTCTAACACATCTTCATACATTTAAATAATATCCTAAAGATTTTCCTTTGCCTCAATATTGCCCTTTAAGAGTAACTGGAAACAGAGAGTTTTCTTCTTTGGCTTGGTCAATTCCCTAAGTATTCCCTGTTCTGCCAGAGAATACTTTTTTTTTTTTTTCATGTAAATTATATCTTTGATTGTCCTGTAGTTGTTTCCTGCAAGAGTAAGTTGTGCCATTACAAATGGGCCACAGTAATCCGTCAGGATCTCTAAATAATGCACATTCTCCAAACCACCACTGAGCTCATGCCTTCACCTGTCCATCAGAACAAGACTGACACTTTCTGGGAGAGAATGGATAAGGGGAAAAACAAAAACAATACAAAAATATTAAATATTAAATCCTATTTCAAACCTGTAATTCAAAAATCTCTCATCTGAGAAAAAAAAAAAAAGGCAAGAAAAACAAATTCAAACCAAATGAAGAGAAGCTCTACCTCTGAAGTAGGTATAATAGAAACAGGGGCCCCTGTAGCTCAGTCAAAATTCTTGAAATTTAGAAGCCAATGAGTCTGCACTGTACCCTGCAAATCATCCACTGCAAGCATCAGCAGAAGCATCTACTGTGACCTGTGCCTTGAGCCAAGAGGAAATGCAAAGAAGTCAGATGGAGGGGAGGAGACAATAAAATTATCAGACCTGGACATGTGGGTGGACATTATCTGACAGTGCAGTTCACTCTGCTGGCAGGCCTTCTCCCTTGCTCTAGCAGATCTCCTACGTGTGCACGCTCTGCGTGTATGTTTAAACAAAAAAGCTGATAAGGAGTACTTGTCTGTCAGCAATATCTGAAGCCCATGGCTCTTTGAGAGCATTTGGGTTTACTTGGCGGGTCATGCTGACTCCTTGTGAACCATTTATCATCACAAAAAACTCCAGAGATTGGCACTATGCCAGTGTCTTGTCTTCTCTTCCCTCCCCCCACCCCCTTTCTCCCCTCCTGGGTATTGATGCTACATCAAAACAAACCTTCAGTTCACATAGCAACAGAACATTTTTATATAACCTCTGCATGGGAACGCTACAAAATCCATTGGACAATCACTTGGAGCACGTTAGGTAATTCCAGGATATTTTGCTGTTTTCTGTCAAAGACACCCCTGACTGAATGAAATATAAAAAGGAAGAGGATCTTTTGCACATGGGCCAGACTTGAAACACATCTTGGCACCAAGAACATCAGGGGATTACGGAACCTATTGGTTCCATCTTCTAAATTTTACTATTTTCTATCTCACTTAGAATCAAACTGGCAAGTCCAAAACATTTAAGCCAATTTGTGCTTAATGTAACTGAAAGCAAAACAATGCTGAAGGGATCTGCTGAGTCAGGGCTTCAAAAAAAACAAAGACTGAAATGTAGATTTTAGTGGACACTGAAAACTCCCATTGCTATCTGAAAAAGAGATATCTACACAAAATGTGTACTTGCATAGCTATAATCCATCTAGGTCACCTTAACTTTGTGTTCCCTCATTCTATCACAAAAGGTTAATACTTTATTTCAATAAAGACACAATAAATATGTTACTTCAAATCTTCCCACAGCATGCCCACCTCGTTTTTACATTGTGTTAATCCCATATTCCAGTGCTTCCACTACTTTACTGCAAGGATCATAAAGACCTTATATATCAAAAAAGATGGAAAGATATTGAGGATTTTTTCTACGTTTTTACTGAAGATAGCCATAACTAGAAACAGGACCTCTTGAGGGTCACATCAGGGCCTACGGTGACATTAAAGGCACTGGTTCTTGTTTGGTATATCCTGCTTGGGTACACAGAAGCCAATCCATCACAAGACTGCATTAAGAAGGAAAGAGCTTTCCTCCAAGTCATGTTGACAGTGATCACTAAAGGTTTTTTGCCTGCACCATCAGCATCCCAGGACTACCTGGGAATTTCAGCAAGTGACCTGCAGTTCCAAGACATCAGCACACTGCTCATGACTTTGATCTCTCCTGCTCTCTTCCTCTAGTGTATTATATAGTCTTTTGGTCATTTTCATTAGGTATTAAATAAGTCATTGGAAAACATTTTGTGGCAAGAAGGTGGTATGAGGAATATATTCTCCAGCCCCTTTCAGACTAAATACATATGGTGTAATTGCTGGCCGTTATGGTGTAATGCACTGGTCCAGTGCTCCTGCACCATTTGGGAAAGATAATGGTTAAGGTGTATCTATCTATCTAGGTTATTACACAGTGCACATCACTAAAGATAATTTATGCAGCAGCTGCAATACAGTTAATATATGAGAAAAATTATGGACTAACTTTGGTAGCTTTCAAGAAACTCTTCTATAAACCATTTTCACATTTACAATGGTACAAGTGGTAGAATGCCTTATTTAAGTCACTCTTTCCTCATTTATATCATAATTCCTTTGGCTCATCCCTTCTTCATATTGACCCTTTAATTGCCTGAAACCAATTAATACAGACTAAAACCAAGCCCTTCTCGCAGGAGTATTTTCAGCTGAAATACATTTGCTCACCTCATTCACCACACAGTCACACAGATGGATCTCCAAAACTCAAAGTGTCAGCACACTGCAGCAAACACCTGGAAACAAAACAACATGTTTCGTGTCCCCCTGGGGGACAAGACATTTCCCAGTACAACCACCACAGCATTCCTTTGTGGCAACACAGGCCCCAGCAGAGAGCTGTGAGTAGCCTTCATATGGAAGTCAGAAGAGATGTTACTTGTGACTATTTCTGAGTGAACAACCCATTAGTTTAATAACATATTTAAGATAGTATCACTAAACAATGCCTTTTAAATAGAATTACTACTACAAGAAAAAGAATGAAGTGCTTATAGCACCTAGAGCAAAGTCTGCCTGCTAGAGTTGAAGAGAGGAGTGTGCATGACCTTACTCAGGCAGTCCACAAAATCTCACACCCCGCTGTCACTAAAAGAGCTGGAATTTTACTGTCTTCCCATTTTCCCCCACTCTCAGCTGCACAACTCCAACCCTGCCCTTGCATTAGCTCTGCTGCTCATGGGGCCTTTCTTTGAGCTATTTGAGTTCACCAGCTCAGGAGCTAGCAGCTAACTAGCCCCAAACCACCTATGGGGAACCTATTCCTCCTTTCAGCAACAACACAAACAGATCAGAGCAGCCCTTCTTCAGTAACTGTACCTGAAGTGATGTTTAAAGGAAATTCAGTGGGAAAGCAGATGAGGTTCAGACCCACCGCAGGATCAAGGCTTGCAAGGACAGGCCAGACTCCACATTCTTCTGAAAAACTGAAACCTATTACAACAATACTGAGGTGATAATTTACTGTATTCACTCCCTTCTCCTCTCTACACCAGAGGGACACCCATTTAGCAGCCCAGTGGGTCTGCTACCATGGGAACCCCAGTATCAAACTGGCTCAAAAAACCCCTAAAACAACAAAAACAAAAAAACAAAAAAAAACAACAAAAAAAACCAAACACCAACCCAAACAAACAAACAAAAAACACAAACAAACAAAAAAAAACACCACCAACAAAACACCCCAAAGCAAACCAAACCAAAACATTGAAAAGCCTCTAGTTTTGCCATCCCAGGAACACTTGTGACTTCATAGGGGCTTCAGCTTTTTATTCCAATGCCTTTCAGGGAAGCTGACCCATACAGGACTTTTACAAAGTGTTAATGGGCTGCAGTGACTCTGTATAATCCAGCACTGGTTGGTGAGTTATCACACCCCATTGTCACTTAATTAGTTGGCAGTCTGGGACAACACAGGTGCCTCCTCTGTGCTCCACAGTGTGACGTTGGTCACATTGGTGGAGAGCCCAGGAAAGCACCCACAGGCAGCTGCCCATCCTCAGTATCAATACTGAGAGTCCTCAATACACACCTACAATACAATCTCTAGATCTCAAGAAAGGGTTAGTGTGATTCTTCCCCAGCAACTTGTGCAGTAGTACACCCGTCAGATCTTTCTCAGATCTGCCTTCACAGATTTCTTGTCTCAGGCTTTCAACACACTCCTATACTTTTGTTTCTGGGAGCAAACTGGGAAGCCTGTTGGGGGACACTTAATTCCTTATTTCATAGAGATAAAGCAGAACACAACCAGCATATCTGAAAGGTTAAACACATCATCTATTTTAAGTGCATAACACAAGTGAGCAGAGAAAGACAAATCTAGGAGGAAATTCAAAGCCTTAAGACAAGTTCTGAGAATCAGCATGAATAGCTCCCTAAAATGTAAAAATAAGGGAAACCAAATGTATACAGACAAGTTGGTGAAGCTCCATTGGCAACCAATTATGCCCCAAGCCTTATTTTCAGAAGTGTGTGCGTGTAATGGTGTGTGCAAAAATGAACAATCAATAGTATCCTTCATTTATATGACTTGTCATGATTGCATTTGCAGCCATGGTAACCGTGCTCCACCTGAGGAACCACATTAACAGATACAGGGATATGCTGGGTCAGTTCCCATCCCAGCTGCTGGGAGTGCTTCATGTCAAGTACCTGAATGTCAAAGTCATGGTCTACAGAAGAGCCTTCATGGCAGCACACTGGTTTGTGTGCGTTACATGTACAAATGCATAGACGTGTATAGTTATATGTAAACAAAACAGCAAGATTGAGTTAATTTATTACATGAGTGGTGACAGTAGGGAAGAAGCATCAATATCTTTAACATACAGAGGTCAGTGAGGACAATGCTGTGCATCCATACCTGTTTGAGCAGATACTGGGACAAAGTGGTGACAATAAAACTGATACGCTCCAGACAAAGGGAGAAGCAATGCCATGCATGACCCCATTGAGAAGTTCAGTTGCACAAACATCCGTGTAAACCTACTACTAAAAAGAGAAAGGCCAAACAAACATGTATTCAACTTTTCTACAAAGCATGAGAACCCATTAGTGCTCAGGTCTGATTAAATGAGTTAGGATACATTTCAATAGTGAAGAACCCTCTTACTCCATCTTATGTTAAAATAATGATAGAAACCACACAGAAAACGGTTTTCTCTGCCAGTCCCAGCCAGTGCAGTTTTTGGAATCCCAGTTCTCTATCAAGAGAAGCTCAAAGATATGATGCAGAGGTGAAGTTATCAAAGTAATGATGTTAAATAGGAAAGTTCAGTCACAGCTGAGATGACCTTTTTTTTTTTGTGATAGATCATGAAAAAAAAAGCAAAAAAACAAACAACAAGAAGGAACAAGAGAAATAGTTAATCTACAAATATTCAGTTTCTATAGGTAATTGAACTAAATTAATAGTCTACTAAGAGAGGAGAGTAAGTCCTCCAAGATTTCAAGCCACAGGATTGCTGTTGTGATGGCGACCACTTCGAGGAGAAAGCCTAACTCTGGAGAAGCCAACTGGTGCTGTCCAAAGAGACACGCAGCATGATGGGTGAGTGTCAAGAGCATCAGAGTAATTGAAAATGCATTGAAAATTTCTGCTATGTACCTTCACACCATAGATTCTGCTGTCTGTTCTGCAACAGACACAGTTTCTGTTCTGTGCATTGCAAATACACGCACTCACGTGGCCTTGATGCTCTTCAGGTCAGTCAGCTTCTCCAGAGATTTGTTTAGTGCCTATTATTTTTGAGAACAGTGCATAGCAGCTACTGGTAAAAGAGGCCTAATGCAGAAAAACAAGCCTCTTTTGGATAGTTTAGCCACTGGAAAAACCCTAAATATACTGGATAAAACATTTTACAGCCTCTCCATTCATTACCAATTAATTATTGAAAAGGTATCTATCGAGTGTTTTAATATGCATAAAAGTAAAGACAATTCCAGTTGCCATGCAACTGGCTGAGGATCATGTAAACATAAATGCAGTGGTTTCATTTTGATGAATAATCTTGTGTATGTGGGAGAAGGGCTCAGCAGAGCCAACCGACATCAGAGTGGAGGAGTCGTGTTAAAGGTGCAGGGGAATTAACCACTGGGTAGCTGGGATCTGACATTTTTAGGAATTATTTGATTATCAGTATAGGAAAAAAGGTTGGGACCTTGCATCTGCAGAGTAAGGTATAGTTGTTTGGACCTTGGGATTGAAGCCTACAGATTGACATGGAATATTTATAAAAGATGCAATCAAGAGAGGTCTTACTGACATTCAGATGTAGCTCAGCGTGCAACCTAGTAAGACTTGTAATTATACAGATGAAAAAAAGAAAATGACAAAGGATGTATGTGATCACTCCAGTTGATCTCCACCGTTCCCTACTGACAGCATTCACCTCTTGTTTAGCTTTGTTTAAAGTAAAGAGCATCACACATTCCAGGACATACCCAGAATAGGATTGCATACTTTCTCCCCAATAAATTTGCTAATGAGGTGAACTTTAGAAAAACAAAAATATTTGTGAATTCAGGCCAAATATGGGAACAGTTGCTGTAAATAAGAAGAGGGTTTAAAAGTTGTTTGTTTGTTGTTGGTTTAAAAAAAAAAATAAATCAAAACCCCAGACATTTTCATTTTTTAAAAAAATTACATTTTGAGTTTACCCAAAAGGTATTTTCTTTACATTTAATTTTTTACATTATTCTTTCCGTTTCCTCTGGAATACACTTTGCTTTTGTTCTGGTTACAATAGAGAAAAAAAAAATAAAAAATTTGCCAAACACATACACTAGACAACATAAACCCAGCAGAAATATTTCCCACATTTGGAAACAGCAAGTAAACACAGCTTCAATTCTAGCCCACCTCTTGCTTAAAAAAAACCCTTTTTCCTGTAGTCTAAACAATCTGATTTAGATGTTAGCAAGACCAATATCTAATTTCCAAACTCTTGGCCTTGTTTATTTTTCCTGCTATGCTCTTGCAAAGGCTGCAGAATGCCCGATTCACACCAAGGACCGGCGTCCTCTGGATGATGCAATTGCTGTTGTCTTTCCCTTTTTCACAAAGTTTTCTCTTCCACCTCCCTCTCTCTTTTGCTGCTGATGGACCTGCCATGGAGCAGACTCCCATAGGTTGCAATTTAAATCACAGGAGTGAGAACTTGAACCAAATCTGTGTAAATGATGGATGAGTTTAGCTAGCATACATTTTGTTTTCTTCTTAGGGTTGTGCTTTTTTATACCTGCATGCAATTTATAAGAGTAGGTGTATGGTCTCAAACACAAGTAATATTATTCCTTAATCCACTCAAAATAAATGTTTGACATTTAACTTTATAATAAAAAGTATCAATTAGGAACTGTCAATGTTTTCAGTAGTGATATCTAATTACTGTAACTTGCTATAGGCTATCTTGTTAAATTCTAGTTGAATGACTAAGTATTCCTGACAACTTTAATGCATTATTAAAGGTGTAATTACTTGGTTATTGCTTGTGTAATTCTGAGTTAATTACATGACATCTAAATTCATCATTTTTATGTTTATTGAACTTTGGTAAATTCACTTTTACCTATTGCTTGATATTTACACCATGACTCCCTCTTCTACTCATTTTGAGCTTAACGGAGAATGGTGCTGCATTTTCTCAGCACAGCAGGAGAAACAAGGAAGGGGAAAGGGACTATAATTAAAGTATTATTTTCATCCAGTTTTGCATTTTCCTATGCTTTCCTTGCCTGCTACCGTTTAACTGCATCATGATTCAGTACATTTGCTCAATTTTCCAACAGAAGTTAGGCTACAAGTTTTTTAAAAGAGCTGAAGTGAAATTGTGACCCTACTAAAATCAGGGGCAAAGCTCACGTTGTCTTCAGCAGAGACAGTTTTTTACCTTTGGGAGCCCTTGTTTTGGAGCAAAATCCCCAAGGGACTCTGGGATGTAGGATTTTATCAGCACTGGCATCAGTAGCCAGGCGCCAAAGGGATGTCTCCATGGGTCAGTCATTGTAATTTCCACTCACTGCACCCAGAAGAAGTGTATAAATAAACAGTGCATTTCAAATTCCCTTTTGCTTCTTTACATCCTCCCTACATAAAGCCTTTTCTCCAACCTTATATTTAAACACGGCCTCCTGTGCTCCACCTTGTACATACCCATAGCCCTTTGCTCCCCAGCGCCCACACTGTGCTGACCCACTGCAGGTGGAAAAAGTAAATGCTGTCCTTGCCACAGGTCCCAAAAGAAAACCCTGACAAGCTCAAGTGCCATCATTATACAGTCAGTGGATCTGAGATTATAAATCTTGCTTCATTCCCATTTGGAAGAAGCATCTTCAATTAAGCAAAAATTGATTTTCTAATGATTTTTTTTTCCACTGATGATTAGTAGAGTGTTTGAAACTGTTCAGCCCAAGAATGTACAGACAGAACAATTAAACATGCATCGTAGTTGACAGCAGGACTGATTTTAAGTCAGTGAATGCAATTTAGCCTTTGATTTTCCCTGCAACAATTATGAAGGAAGAAAATATTATTCTAGCTAAATGCTGCAACCATCAAGCTAGTCAGAAAGTTAGAGGGAAACATAATGGGGTGCTGTGTAGCTGTTTCTGATCTTATGGAATTCCTCACTACTTTGCGTGGCATGTAACATTGAAATTAGTGCACTTCCAATTAAATGAATGACTGAAGTAGTTAGTAATGGCTGAGACATAAGCAGAGGTTTGAAAAAGTTATTTGGCAGATCAGATACCACATTGTCATTGTTTATAATGATCCTTGCAAAATTAAAGACCCACAGTCAAAGTTTTCAAAGCATATTTAAATTTGAGTATTGGTAGAAAAGACACAAAACTGATTGATTCAAAGCCCACTAAGCTTACTTGGAGTTTTTCCATTAATTTCAAAGCTCTCTGCACCACACTTTAAGGCATGGACCTTCTTTAAAATCATACTTCTTGATGTACACAGAGAACAATCAGAATAGGATTAAAATCCTATTAGACATGAACTAAACTAATAATTTAAACCTTACTCTATTATGATACATTGACAGGTGCTGGTTTACCTTCTCAATTCTCTAGACATAATTCTGATCCTACTCATTTTGTTAATAAGGTATAATTAAAATTGAGATCCTTACATCTACAGGACAATACTGAATTTGATTCTCCATATTGTACTAATATTTGGTGGTACTCAACTCCCAAACCAGGAGACAGCTGTGACAGGTATGGGACAAGCAAAGGACAAAAAGACAGACTTGAACAAAACCATCATATCAGAGCTAATGCTCTCAAGCCAGCCTGTATAAGTCACACTGTTTTCCAAAGCTGAACTGTGGTATGTCTCCGGTTTAATCTTTTACATCTGCAGACAGTGTTGGCCAGGACAGTCTAAACCTTGCTAGAATGAGTCAGTAGAAGTAGGTGCAATGTTTTCTTACGACAATCAAAGTAGATTCAATTTTCTATCAGTCTAATATGGAAAGTTTGGAGATTTTCAGCTTGCATTTTCTTGTATGTTAATTTGATCATTGCCCACATATTATTCTGCTTGATCTGACCTGAATCTGACTTACTGCATTTCCCAAACTACTTTTCACTCAGCGGTTAATTAAAAGATTTGGTCCCTGACACACTGCTTACAGCCCTTACTGGCACCCATTAGCCCAGCTAGACTAATTCTCCTGAAAAGCAAACCTCCTTATATTCCTGGGGTCAAAAGTTCACAGCCAATTCCCTAAATCTTTAACATTCGCTATTAGTTCATTATTTGAACCTACTCTGCTATAAGAGGCTGTATTCAAATGTAGGCATAAGAAGTCATTCAAGACAGACAGTTTCTCACACAAATTCATGACTTGCCAGTCAGCTCCATCCCTGTCAATACAACACTGGGGCTGCACAGTGCAAGAGATATTTATTTATTTTTTTTAAATTCTCCTTTGAGTACCTTTTTGTTAAGTGTACAACCAACAAAGAAAGTGCATTTTCTAATTTACTCTAAGCAATTAACATATGCATCATGCCTCAAAATTACCTCAGCAGTTATTTTCCTGTGCACACATGCAGAGCATAGTCTTGCCTTTCAGGCACATATATAGGACTAAAATCCATACATAGACATCAATATAACACCAAAAACAACAGCACCAGCATTCTGATTGTCCCATTTAAATAGTCAAAAATTCAAAACCAGACCTCAGCTAAGGCTGTAAAAAAACATACACATAACATGCATGTTCTCACACACATAAGCACATTCTCTCACACTCCCATGTGCACACTTATAGATGTTGAAATTCATCCCATTTTAGAGATAAAAGATAAATCACAAAATTTAGATCTGGATCTAGGCAGTAGAGCCCCCAAAGCCCTGAATCTCTGAGAAAGCTGGCTCCTGGGCTTTGGTTCAAGCCTATCTTTACTGTACTGAGATAAAACTAGAAACGAAGTCCACTTGGGTAGGTGTGTGGGAAGAGAAAAAGGCAAAGCTTAATTACTAAAACTTACTGAATGTGGCCATGCAAACATCCTACTTAAGTTAAGCAGAGTCGTCATTAAACTCAACCTTTCCCCCTTGAACCTGGTGTCTGGAATAGCTCAGACACCAATGATGACCTTATGTATTTCTTTTAATTATGCTGAAGTAACCTCCCCCAGCTCACTACAAGCCCTCAGCTACTTCAAGCAAAGACATTCTAATGATTTCGATTAAATCTTGGCCTCTCCCCAACAGAGCACAAATTAAAAGCATTACTAGGAGGATACAAGCTTCAGCCTTGGAAGTGTTATATAAAGAATGGGGAAAGCTGCCAAGAGCTTGTTGTCATTTCATATGCAGTGGGGGATGATTAACCCCTCAGTGGCTTTTCATACCCTGAGAAGATCACATCAGGTTCCCCGGGGATTTCCTCCTCATGACTGTCCCCTACATTACACTTTCAACTCTTTTTAACTTGGTATTGGGTGACAAAGCTTATTCCAATGCAGCACTGTTATATTTAGACTCCAAACTCAACTGTGTTATACTAACATAATTTGGAGAGAAGAGGTCTAACTCAACTCTACCAATCTCATTTTTCTAACCTGTCCTATACATGGCTGCACTTTTACATATTGTTTTCATTTTCACATCAACATTGCCTCAGTAGAAATCTGTGAACACAGAGACTGAACACAGCTTCACTGACATCAATCGCTTCAGCTGAAGGACCAACTCCATCAGCTGGTGGCAGAAGCAAATTGTTATCCTCTGGTGGCCCAGTCCCTAACAGGGGTAACAAGCAACAGCGACTTGCATGTTTAGCCTCTCTCCTCTTTCTTTTCCATTTTCTATATTGTTAAAATGTAAACACTGAATTTCAAGTATTAAAAAAAAAAAAAAGAAAAGGCAGATGCAACACCAAACTGCCTTTAAAGAGAAGTAAATGTCAAATCAGACATCAAAAGCTGACTTACCCAAGCTCCTATATGCAAAGTTAACATATGCCTACAAATCCTGAATCTTATCCTTCATGTGACCATTTGCACTCAGGTAAATGAAAAATACAAAATCAGCAGAATCTGTCCACTTAAATCTGCTCTTCAGAGTGGTACTTCAATAACTGGGTGCCAGGTCATGGCCATTCTGTCCAAGCGCTAAAAGACCTCACCATACAGACACCCCATAGTGTCTCATGGCTAAATAAGAGAGTCAAAATTAAGTAGCTTCCAAAAGAAAGGTGAAACCAATATAGAAAAACTTGCTATATTCAAGATTTTGGTCCAGTATTAAAAATACAAGAGAACAAAAGCATCCCAGCAAAACCTTCCAGAATTGGTTTAGCGAACACATTTTGAAACACAGTTGATATGAGACGCTGGTACTCGGAGGTGGCGTGTGAGAGCCGACACAGCCTTGAAATGCCTCATTCTCCAGGTTTGTATGAACGAAATCAAGGAGGCACTAAAGCAGCAGGAGATTATTATCTCTAGAGATAACTACAGACAGTTTTATTTTAAAACTGTCATCATCATCACCACTGTATTTTCCATTTCTCAAAACACAGGAATGAGATGGAATATCCAGCTCCTTCCAGAAGTCAGAGCATTTTTCTCCCTAAAGAAAAATCAATATAAAAAGAACCAATTCATTTGTTCTGATTTTTAAGATGCCATTGTGCTGAATCTGGGCCTCCTCTCCACCTGCATCACACCAGCCCTGTTACTATTTCTGCCTAACAGTAGAATATATGAGCTGCATCTTCACTTTGAGGTTGAGGACATATTTTCTAAAGTATTTCTTCTGATGGCAATGCCACCTTAAAGAGCACCAAAGTTTGAATGGCCATACTGAGATGGGGCCAAGCTGGTTTTCACCAGCCAGCTGGCGTAGTGGACAGGGTGGTAGTGGGGTGGGCATTGATGCCAAAACCAGACATGTGAAAGCCCACCACAGCACATGTCACATCCCACCAACCAAATGCTTTTCAGTCTGATGGAAGGTTGCTAGGACTTCCCATAGTTTTTTAGGAGAAGTTGATATCCAGGATTGACGAGATTATGCAGGAGAGAGCTTCTAAAATAAAACCAAATTTTACTCAGTCAAGCAGGGTGAAGTAGTAAAGACCTTCTCCATTTTCCTTCACTTTGCTTCCATCTGCCCTCTTACATTTACAATTGTAACTCTTTCAACTTCAGTTTTCCTTTGAAAAGAGAGGGGAAAATTCAAAATGTAAACCACACTTCTAGTTTTATAGTGAAAAAATGCAGGTTGTCAACTTTTTTCATGAACATGCTTTCTATTTGTCAAACGACACTATTTGAAAACTCTTTAAAAAGAAGCTACAATCTTTAAAAAAAAACCTATAAAGCCACTTCAGAGACCAGAGGGATAGGGCTATAGGTAATAAGGGAGGGCAAAAGATTATTAACCATGTGTAAGAAGCACAGTGCAGAAAATTATGCTTAATATAGTTCTTCTTTTCTCGATTCATCCTGACATCATCTTTTTTATCCTCCAAATGCAATGCTCCAATGCTGCTTTGCTAAGCCATTCAAGATAAAATTTCTTAATGTAATAAGAAATCCATAGTCAATTAGGATGTCAAATCAGGAAGTAATTTCCTACACTACATCAAAAAGACCCAATCCTATCTTTTGTCAGTCATTGGTTTGAAATACAGAGGTAGCTACACATAAAGAAAGCTGTCATGTCAAACAATAAGCTCTTCACTTGTTCAAGATATAAACAGATTAAAATGTGACAGGAGAAAAAGAGTCAATTGAACCTGTTTAATGGAATAAGCTAATTGGATAAATTACAATTTGATAATAATCATTGTGGAGACATCCTGCCTGGTAGTGCTGCTGTTCACTACTACTGCCTGCTATGGATCCTTCTCACTTGACCCCTCTTGGAAGCATGGTGCAAAACATCTAAAGGACCAAGATCTGTTTGACTGAAGGTCAGACCCATAATCTTGTTCATAACCCAGGCTTCTGAAGTCAGGATAATAAATATAGTAAACAGGGATTACCAGGACAATGAGCAAACACAGTTCTTTGAACCATGTTCCAACAGATGATGGGAAACTGAAGCATTATTCGCTATGAATACACATAGCTATTCCACTCACAAAATTCTTTCTACATATTCATATTGCTAGAAAAACATGTAGGCTGGAATAAATAATATTAACCAGCTTTCCATTAGCATATGGAAGGCACACACTTTGAGAAAAATTTTAACACTAAGCAACCATTTAATAATTAGTGTAACAATCCATTTATGAAAATATTTTATTCTAAAATTACAACATTTTAAAAATTAAGGGAGTTTTACCAAATAACCTCTCTTCACAATACAAGTAGAGTAAAAATTATACATAATAAAAACTACATATCTGTTTCATCATTGTGCTAATTCACATTTATTAAGACTGAACAGAAATCAGTGCAGCATGAATGGCATTGAATTCCAACTTAGCCAATATTTTTTTTTATCCTTTTAGTCTCAAAAGAGCAACAATATTTGGAGGCACAAAAGCCTTAGTTTCACACCCCATTGCTCAGGGGTGCAGCTTGCATGGGCAGCACCCACCTTCCCCTGCTCACCACCAACCACAACCTCTCTCCTCAGCACTAACAGCCTTCAGTGGGGCACTATCAACCAGATAAAGGTCCAGTCCAAGATTAACATAACACATCTGTATTTATTTGTTGGCTTTTACAACAAAAGTCCAAGCAATACAGCCATTGAAGAGAACTTAAAATGAAACTTCTGCCTAGGATCTGGATGCAAGAAAGAGTGCTGAGCTTGCTTGAAGAGGTACCACTAGCTTTCTGATCATATTCTGTGTGTCCCTGACCATCCTAAGAAGTTCTCAATCACAGCTCCATTCAGGAGCAGACATCTTCAAATTGTACACAGAGTGAAACAGTAAATGGAAATAAAGTGAATCCTGTTATGGGTCATTGAGTTTTTTGTTTTTGAGTTTATTGAGATAAACTCAGAGAGACAAAAGCTTAACAGTCTGCAGAAAGAGAAAAGGCCCCGTGATAATTGATTTAAGATGAAAATTGATCAAGTAGTTTTTGTAAGACATAAAAAAAAAGGTCTTTTGAAAAAGTAATAAAAATTACAGATATTCATTTCTTATATCCCCTTAAGACACATGAGAAGTAGCCAGCCAAGGTCTCCCTATCAGATGGTTGGCACCATCTAACAGAAGCAGACTTCATTTGCAATTTGATTTGTACAACATGGGGTTGAAATGAAGGGCAGTGAATTTCTGAACTACTACATTATATGCATCCAGTCTGGAATTTAATCTACCAGAATTTATTATTTTTTTTTTTGCTATCAAGTATTTTTTAATCACACTGAATATTTGGCTAAAAAGTGAATGGTCTTAATGATATTTACTGCTATTACTTGAAGACATAGAAAGGGGAAGTAGGTTCCTTGGTTAATTTAGACAATTCTATTTTTCATGTAATTTTGGAAACTTGTAGAAGCTCATGCTTACCAAGGGTCTGGCAGTTCTGCAAGATGCTATCTTTTAAAATCAGGACTCTGGAGCACAGAAGCAGATAATGCTTGGAGGGAGCTGTGTTATTTGGCTCCTAAGGATTCCTCAAAATGCAATGAGTGGCTTGTCTTCCCCTTTCCAGTATCAGAACCATCTTAAAATTTGAAATTGTTGTTTTGTCTGCTGAAAAAGTAGAAAGAATGTGGTATCATTGCTATACTTCTTAACAGTGGGGCAACCTTATAGAAGGGAAAGGCCGCAATATCATCTGTCAGAGATGATCATGCCCTAAAAACTACTCATCTTTCAATAAACTGTTTAAACACCCTTAGACACAGATTCAGTGCCATCAGCAGTGACTCTGTAGAAGAGCTCAAGAATCACCCATTGTTCCTTCCTTCATCTGGCCAGAAAAGACTTCACTCCTTCTAGCCACACATCAACCACAGGTTAATGTTAAGCCTAATCCTTTTGTCTCGGCTGTTCTCCAAACCAGTATCTCTCAAGCTACTCTTTTGTTGTTGTTGGGTACCTTTTTCCATCTTCAAACAAGCAGATCAAGGTTACCGATTAGGCAAGTGATACTCTGGAGGTAGAAGGAGGAAACAGGTAAGGGAGGAATAGAAAAAGAGGATTCAACCCTACAAAAGAAAACCTTCTAAGTGCTTTGTGATTTCACTTCCATTGAAATGGTTGTCTACATAAAGGAAAGAAGATGCAGCTCATCTTCCCAGGACTTCCTTACAGGATCCCAGTAGAGAAATAAGATTTCAAGGAAAAAAAGACTGCATTGACTGGTTTCCTCAGCCTCTCTCTCATCCTCTATTGACAGGAGATGTTTAGAGAAACAAAAACACTAATCTGAGAAGCAGCTGGGGAGTAGGAGTGGAAAATTCCTAAATTCTTAATGGTGCAACATGCAGTGTTTCAACAGCTTTTGTGAGAGCTTTTGAAAACATCAACAAGCCATGCAGCTCCCAGCACTCTGCAAAATAGATGTACTCTAATACTAAGGCCACAGAGATGATTTTGTCAATCAGCAGAAAACATAAGAAGATAAAATCTGGGAATGCAGGGGAAGCTGTTTGGAATTTTTATTATTGTCAACCACAGAGATAAAAACACAGGCAGAGCTCAACATCTACTCCCACAGGAAAATCCTATTCATCCTGGAAGTCTACTTTAAAAGAAAAACAACAAATATCAAAAAGCAAGGAGTTAAAAATAAAGGTGGTTGAGCCAATTTCTCCATTCCCTATTTGGCGCCAGACTGCAAGAAGGAAAGAAAAAGTTTAAGGCATCTTTTCACCTTCTGTAACAGATTACCTTAGATCAGAGGAGAGGCTTCTCCTATTCCTAAGCAGAGTGTGTTTGAACCCTGACACCAAAAAGGGTGCTCATGAGTTGGTTGGTACCCTGTAAAGAACTGCAGAAGCCCCCCAATGAGCAGTATAGAGAGCAAAAAGCAACATGAAAATAAGCCTTAAAAAAGTATTTTCCTTTCTGAATTTGTTGAGCTCAGGATAGCAATGGAGGAAATGGGAATACACAAGGAAGGCCAGGATGAAGGGGTGGAGGAGGGCTGTTCCTATTGGGGCCAAAAGCCATTAGGTCAACTGAACACAATGACAGCAGTACCCTATTTTCAGGGATGACAACACTGCCTATGGATGCCAGAGGTCAGTGTATTCCTCCCATACCAGGTATCTCTCACACCTTATCCCTGGATACACTCAGTGTCATACAGCAATGAGCATGCTGTGTTCAAACTCCAGCCTGGTTAACAAGGTTAACAGCTGATCTGGATCTCTAGAACAGTGTAAAGAGCAAAAGTGTCACAAAATGCTGCAGGTATCATTTGAGAGTTGATTCTGGTACCAGCACCACCTCTGTCCACACCCAGAGTTGCTAATGGAAGTACTTCTAAGGCATCAATATGAAATGATGCCACATATAAGCACACTATAAAATGAAAAGAGGAAAGTGAAATGCAGATATTAGTCCTGATGACCTCAAAGATCTAACTTGAGAATCAGATCCACAAATGACTATGTGATTATCAGATATGACTATCAGATCCACAAATGACTAAGCCCAGCCAGAGGAAGGAGAAACATCACCATGGCCCCTTTTTAAACCATCTTTTCTTCAAGAACGGCATAGCTACACTGGAGCAATCTTGGAGCAGTTTAAGATGAGCTTTTTACACATCCAAAAAAACCAGTAGAGTCCACACTATTGACTTCAAGAGAACTTGTAAGCCAGTCCTCTCCAAAAAGATATTTTTATCTGGTTAAATTTCAGGCTGGCACAGGGACAAAAACAAGTGGAAACTGTTTGCACTCAAATTGTTTTAGAAGGAGGTGGGGGAAAACTAAAAGGAATTTCAATTCTTTGGGGCCAGTAATGTTCAAAGACAAGAGCAGCTTTTGGTATCAGGCCTCCATCTGGGCTTTACCCAGGATTCCCATCTCAAAGTCAATGAACCTTGCAACGTTTTATCTTATAGCCCTCAAAGGCAGTAGCACTTTGAGAATGATCCATTTTTTAAACATACAAAGCAAAGGAATATATTTTCCATATGTTTGTCATATGTTTAGCTCGAGTCCCATTGCCAACTCTTAGCATTGCTAATATGCAGTGAATTCACAGGGCCTGACCTTGGAAGAGCTTAATCTCAACTGTGCATTTCTGCCTGTTTAAGTTGTGCATGGCCACTACAACTGTTTGTACACACTGAACAATTACCCCTGAAAACTTCTATTTTTCAAATACTTAACCTGATATGGCATCATAAAATATATGTTGTACTACACAGCTACAAAGTTTTGTCAAGCCGTTCTTACTTTTTTTTTTTTTTTTTTTTAAAACAAGCACATATGCACAGACAGTAAGGGCAACAGAAACTATCTACAAGTAAGAAAGGTCAAAACTAGAAAGTGGTAAAGCACACATAATAACATGGATTTTATCACTACAGTGTCTGAACTTTATCCAATTAAC
Source organism: Ceyx melanurus (assembly GCA_024611195.1). NCBI lineage: Eukaryota > Metazoa > Chordata > Aves > Coraciiformes > Alcedinidae > Ceyx > Ceyx melanurus. The sequence goes on along the minus strand of JANHGL010003501.1, from coordinate 19,118 downwards.
CAGTTCCTTCCTTCTTTCTCCAAGTATTAAAGAAATAAATCTATTGGTTAACATGGACTTATATAATGTATGGAAAGAAAGAATTCATGTTTCCACTTTTAGATAACTGTGTTTGTTAAATTGTGTTCTAACCACAAGTATCCTCTCAAGAACTGAAGTTTAGGGATTTTTGTTAAATCTAGATTATTTCACTGATGCATAATGGCATAGTCAAACAAAAAGTTGCATGTTGTTTAACATTTTTTTTCTTCATTTTTTCCCTAAAAAAAATCAACAAAATGCTTTTTCTTTCTTCAGTTTAAGAGGAAAAAAGTGACATTTATCTTAGATAGAGGACATTTTCCAGGCAGTTTTAATATTTACCTTCCCAATAGACCTTAAGCAGCATTCTTGGCATATATGCCATTTCTAAAACATCTACATTGCAAAAGCAAATCAAAGCAAAACAACCCTCAAACCACCAGGAGCTCATGCACAAAATTCTTCATCCTCCATCTGTGAGAACAGAATGGAACTACCAGAGAAGTTCAACCACAGCCTTGTAAAGAATACAGACAGTTCATCCACTGCAACCTCTGCTGCACCAGTTTCAGCTCAGGTTTTGCCACCAGTCTTGGGTAAATCACATCACCTGCCACCTTCTCAAATCTTTTCCAATTTGGGTTTTCATTTTCCAATTAGATTAGAGGCTTTCCAAGTCAGGAACTGGATGCCTTGAGAGTTTATCACTAACACAGGTCAGCTCTCCACTATGGCCCCTGTACTTGGGATGATGGTCAGCGTGAGAGAATGTGAGAAGCTCACATGGCTGTTGTCTGTATACCTGATTACAGAGAGGCCAAGCCCATTTCTACCCTTTATCTTTCCAAATAATTACCTTTAACATGGGATGAGTGGCCATAGGCCAAATCACTTAACAATCCTGAAGAGCTTTTAATGGTCCATGGACCTGAAAATGCCAAATGATCTTAAGTATCCAGACAGGCCATTTGCTGGGCTTCCCTGCCTTCATGGGTGATGAGGAGTGGGAAACAAGTTTCTGATCATATACATTCAAATTTCTTGAGAATTAGAGACATTTCAGTTTGGGATACTCTGGGGGAAATTAACCTCTGTATAGCATAAAATTATCCCCCCAAATGGCATGTGTAGCAAGCCTGTTCACTCATCTACAGTTGAGCTGGTTACTCCTGTTTGCCTTGGCAGCTGGTGTTAGAAGGCAGTCATGCAGCAAGCTACTGTCTGGAGAAGGCATTTGCAAGCCAGTGTCCCATCACAACTGCCAAGAACAAATATCCTCCCACAATCCTCTTGGGACTCCTTCCACTAACATCATCTTTCCTGTTACTCTGGCATCTCAGATCGAATGTTATGTCCCTATATAATAGGACAATTTACTATTCCTACCCTTCCTAAAATTCTCTTACTGACAAAAATGTATTTGTTTCTGCCCCGATCAAACCAGAATACTCTAAGAGCATGGGAAAGATGAGGAGCTTCAGGCCCTGCTCCAAAGGGTTAAAAACTTTAAAAGCCCTACAGGCAATTGCTGTTCGACCACACCCTGTCTGTACTACTGCACTACTGCCTCACTGGAGTGATGTCCTTTATCTGCCAGTTGCAGGAGGAGGAGAGAGAGTGAGGCAGAGATTATTTTCTTCACCAAGATGCCAAGAAGCCTTTATTAATTTACAGCTCTTTATACCCTTTTAACTTCAAGGCAATTGGACAGGAAGCCAGCCACCCCCTGGGGTGATTGGCTGGGGTGCTACAACATCCATAGTCAAAACATCTTTCTACTGTTTTAAAAACAGCTGCCACCAAGGTGAGTGGTGATCCCATAGGAAGGAAAATTCCATGCAGTAGTATTTTAACATCCACAAAGTGTGACACAGCATCCCATGTAGATCAGGTATTTTCTCTTTCATCTGTATGTGCTTCAAAGCTGCTGAAGATGCCAGCTTCAGTACTATGCACATGCAACCTTCCAGTACACCATTTCTTGAAACAAATCATCATTATCCAGGATGAAGGTGGACACTCTACCTTGTAGTACAAGTTCCCTCTGCAAGTTATTAAGGATTAAAACCAATTATCTGCCTTCATGTTTACATCCCTATTGCCCATGCAGTTTGAAAAACAGTATCTAATACAAATGACATGGCTTTCAAAAGTTTCTGCTTTACCCCTGGGCAAAAACAATAAACACCTTGATGGAGCTTTTATCAATCAATTTTCATTTAGTTTCCTTCTATTAAAAAGTCTTAAGATGCTATACTTAACTCCAGGAGCAACAACAATGTACTTCAAGGTAACACAACAGTATTAACTCAAAAGAATGTGAATGGTGCGTTCTGCAATTTGTGGAGGTAGATCACATTGATCAACTTTATTGCAAATCACAGTGTACCATGGGATTAATTTGTTTTTTCAAATATAAAGCAGAGGACATTATTCAGACTCGTAAGGATTTTATTTTGTATTAAATTGGTAAAGTAGAAAGTACTATTTCATATACATTTACCAAATAGGAATAGCTATATATACTGGGCAGCACATAAAATTATGTTTTAATTTCCCTAGGGAGTAGCCATGAAGGGGCAGATACCCCATTTCTAACTGAATTCTAAGTATTGTATTAACAGTCAATGAAAATAAAAATTTTGAACTTGGATTGATTTAACAGCTTGACCTAGTCTGAATAAGTGATGTAAATACAGAAATGTTCCTATGAAGTTCCTCTAGCTTTATATCAACCTGTTTGAAATCAGGAACTTGTCCCAAAACACTAAAAAGTACAAAAAAAAGCTGCCTATTGATGTCTGCATAGATTTGAAAGCTTGATGAAACATTGATTTCCCCCCTCCCCCCCAGGAATTAGCAAGAAAAGAAACAGAAATTTGGTGTTTGATCCCTAATCTGAACAAACTTCAGGGCTTGCTTACAGTCTGGTACAGCAAAACAAAGTAAGGGAGATAAGGATGTACAGATTTCAGTTCCTACCAGGCAGTTACAAATGGACTGCACTGACCACAAAGAAGACAAGCAGCTCTTTTAAGCTAAAAGAAGAAAATAAACAAGGGTTGGAAATTATTTTCTTAGAGTGAAACATCTTGCAATGAAATGACTGAATACTGAGGATATCCAGTTGCTACTGTTGTGGGGAAAGGAACCTTTACAAATGGGCTATTTAAACACAAAAGCAATCTTATTAAAAATTTCTTAATCAAACCTATGGTCTCACTGGAATTACAAACTGCTTAGGTACCAATGTGACAGGCATCTAATATGGGTCTGGCCCAGCTTCTACTCAAGTAAAATGAAAAAAAAAATTACACTGATCTTGAAATGTGTTAGATCAGACCAGAGGTAACTAAATCTGGTGAAAAGGAGGTTTGGATTTACAAATAAAGTGGTAGGAGTCAATTAATTGTAACTAAGGATGAATTCATAACTGGAGCAATTCCAAGGGAAAACAGTCTGCATGTTTTGTCTTATTTGAGAAAAAAATAGGTTCTTTTATACCCAAACTCCAGGGATATTAAAAACTAATTAGTATGTTTTAAAGCTCATTGTGTCACTCAAAAATCCTGACCATACCTTGGGCTAATCATCTAGAGCCAAGGGGGCTGAGTTCCAGATCCCAGAACTTGCAGTGGATTCTATTACTCTGTCCTGGAAATTATCTGGGGTGTGAGAGCAGCTTGAGATCTCAACATTTCTCCTTTATAGCACTTCAAGAAATAGAATAATACTCTTCACCCTAGGTTTGATAATTACACAAGACAAAAATTCAGAGGCTGAAAACTCCAGCCTAAAGAAACACAAATTCCTACAGTGAGACTGGGACTTCTGGCCTCCAGGGAAATTTTCCTCCGTCTTGTCCTTCCTCCCACCAGTGCAAAGTCAGGGTGAAGAAGCTTCTCCTTGCTTTTGCATGCCAGGAAGCTTTGTTTCTATGTCTGTGAACCCAGATAAATCAGTTCCACAAATATGAGCCAATATCATTCTCCAGCTACTCTGACTACTCTAATAGTTATCAGCCAAAGCAGGGAAGCATCCCTCCTTCCTCTCTTCTCGACTTCTGATCATGGGTCCCATATATTTCTTTGCTCTAGTCTTGTCATTCACCAGTCCTATCCATAACCCGATGCAACTCTCCAACACAAGAATAAAGCTGATTTTTTACTATTCTTAACCACCAGACCAATTCATCCCTCTCAGGTAACTGCCTTAAATTCCTTGTTGCTCTATTTTTCCATCTTGTGGTCATTCACTACTTAAAACACAATAACAGGAGGAAGCCCCATGCACTAAGTACTGCAAAATGAAGAGAACAAACTGAAAATGTCTTTCCCAAAGAGATCACACCTTTGCATCTCAACACACACTAAATAGTCCAATGAAATTTCCATTTTTTGCTTTAGCCATTTACCCCTCTAGCCCTCTTTCATCACCCAAGTAAATTTCTGATAATTATTTATTTGAATATAAATTAAAACCCATAAAAATACTTAACATCATGTCCTTAGAAACAAACCAGCCTGCATTGTACCAGAGTGAGCATGAAACTTGGTACATAAGCATGTAATTTGAAAGCTTTCTCTCATCACATACTCTGACTCTGTATTGGGAAGAGCACTTACACTCAATCAATGCCCATGGGAAGCAGACCAGCAGCTATTTGCTGACATGAACACAGAATGATCAAAATATTTTCCTGCTCATTATTTAAATCTTGGCTACTTCTGAAGTCTGCACAGTGCTCTGCGGAGTGCCAGCTCTGAGCATGACCCGCTATTTCCAGGTGTAGCTCTGCACTATTCCCTGAGGACCACAAGTCAAACAGGTCATTTGAGGAGTCCTTTACATGCAGAGACAGGCTGTAGTGAGGCATACTGTGAGGTTCAAGAGCAGGTTAAGCTGCATATGTAGACATAGCAGAGCAAAATCCTCATCTTCCATTGGGAAGTTAAACGTTCCTACAAGAAATGTAATCAGTAACAGTAACAGCAATCGTGTGCCAGCTCCTCATTTTGGTACTGACAAGTGTGAAATTGTGCTTGCACCTGAATTTTCTGTGAACTGTTTAACATTTCCACTGGAGACTATTCATTAAAAACAACAACAACAACAAAATTAAATCAACAGACAACTCTTCCAGCATAACTACATTTTCCAGCACAGCTTCCAAAGCTGGAAACATGGGTCAACACTGGAAATATTACACATGGCACCTAACCAGTGTGGAAACAAATGCCAAGCATGATCTAGTGTCATCCAGATTAGCTCCTGATGGTGCTTGGATTCAAATTAATGGGTTCTCCTCCCAGCAAATGTCACAGGAAATCCTTGCCAGGAAACAGCTTACAAAAAAAAAAAAAAAAAAAAAAAAAAAAATAAAAAAAAACCTATTTCATCTTGAATGAGGGATTCCATTTCAATCAGAAGAGTCCTCCCCATACCCCCCCTCTGAGCACAGCTTGGGAAATACTTTTGGGAAATGACATCAAAGAGGCATAAACAAACACCGCCTTACACATACACAAGGAACCAACAAAGTACCCGACAGTATCAAGACCAATTCCTGCCCCTTGAGCCTATTCCTTCTCTTTAATATTTCTGATTCAATTCAGAAAGTTAAAAGGTATTATACACCTTTCAGAAATGAGAATGTTAACACCAAGCAACTTCAAAAGGTTTTGCCTTCATTCTTTCTCTGGAGGAAGTTAAACTCTGACAAAGAGTGGTCTAGGATGGGAGGATGTTTCACATAATGTCTGAAAAAAAAATAAGACTAGCTCCTGGAAATGTTATCAACCAGAGAGAGAGGGCTAGCAGCTCTTCCCACCTACAAGTCTTCATCTTCAAACAGAAAAAAAACCCCACCATTTCTATTAGCTTTTTGTATTTTACGGTGGAGAAGTTTCCTCTTTTGGATTTAAGGTACTGAACTGGAAGAGAATTAAATGTTTTTGTAGTGGTCACCTTCATCCAGTTTAACTCCTTGGCCCAGTTTCTCTCAGAGCCAATGAACACCAAAAATGGGGCAGAAATATGCTGTTGGAGGTATGAAAGATGATAGAATTGAGTTGTTTGATGGGAGATAAGGGTTAGAGCATCACACTCAAAGTGGCACCCTCAGCTAACTCATACAGATCTCTCACAGCCCAGACTAACCAGCCAATCTTGAAATAGTTCTGAAGAAGTGATAACCCTAGCAGAGCCATTCATAGACTACAGTTTTCCAAAGGTAATACAGTGAGGAGTAGTTGTTGTCTTGTACTATTTCATGCACATAATGGGAGTTCCCTTTCCCACCACAAAGTATGAGAACTTTTTTTTTGGGAAGCCTACATGCTGACATGATCTGGGTTTCCTCTGTAGCCAGGAAAACTAGAAACTCCCTTTCTTTTTTGAGTGATACTTCTTGCAAAACAGGATTACACCAAAATGCATATAATTAAATAATAGAGTACTCAATCAAACTGTATGAACTAGTTATAAGTAGGTCTTGACGACACACATTTGGATCACTTTAATAGAACTATGGTTTAAAATCTGCTGTATAGTTAATCAACCACAAAAGAAACTTTTCAAAATCGTTTTGATGAAATTCAGAACATTTCTAGCCAATGTGAGATAATGTTTCTCTGGACCAACATAGTGAATTCAAGCAGGTGGATGCTGTAACTCTTCTACCAGACTCTCCTCAGTGAAACCAGGGAAGAAACAAATATGGGTCAAAGGTAATTCCCTCAATGCAGTGCAATTCTGTGCTCAGTGTTACGAGGTAATGACTGTGAACTGCTGCTGTCAGATGAGGCAGTGTTAACCAATGGATATTCTCCAGTAAAACCATCATGGCTTCTCCTGGTGACACCAAGAGTCATGCTCACAGATGCTGTGCTAGTGCTGGGTATGAACCAGCACTGACCAGCTGCATCGGCATCAGTTAAGACACTTGGCAGGAGCCTTGGGCATGGGCCTTGGGCAGAGGTGTGCTCAACCCTTTATTCACCACAGCTAGAGCTGGGAGACATCATCTGCACAGTTTTGTGAGCAAAGAAAATAGGAGATTGCCTTCCTGTCATGGGGAAATGTTGCATTTCCTATTTCCCATAGTACTAGATGCAATCTAAAATTCATCTGCTTTAGGAATTAAAAGTCCTTTGCTCTTACAGTATTAAGACTGGAGGAAAAATAGAAAAAAAAACAGTTTACTTGTTATCTTTTGTGCTGTTTATTTACTCCTATTTGCCAGATGGCTTGGAATGTGAAAACAGATCCATAAGAAGACACATAATCCTGCAAATATTCAGTGCCTGGACCTTCGGTGGAGCTCGCTAGAAGCCCCACGCACATCACAGAATCACAGATATTAGGGGCTGGAAGGGACCTAGAAGATCATCTAGTCCAACCCCCCTGCCTGAGCAG